>AWUE01014741.1:0-90907 GCA_001974825.2 Corchorus olitorius
AGTCGAGGAAACGGAGCTGACTGGAGCAAAAGCCTAAAAGCTCCAACACATTGGCATTTCAGCTGGTCACATAAGCTAATTGACTGGTTTGGAGCTTACATCTAAGGGACTAGTTGGCACTATTTATCCCATGTAGACGGTGAAACGGACCCAAACGGCCAACTAAATACAGCCTAATGCTTCTTATCTGTAACTGTTTCACCACCGTTTGATCGTTTCATCATCGTTTTGGGACCAAACGGAGCTTAGGTGTAAACTCCGTTTCAATCGCTGCTCTAATAATCTCATCTGTACAGTTCCTAATCTAATCTGTACAGTGTAATTTCATCTGTACAGTTGTTAAACAGTGTCAATCACACTATTACCGCACCGTTCTACTAAACGCACCCTAAATGAGTTGATTGAGGGTCAATTTTTACAAAATCAACTTTTTTTTTTTTTTTTTTGTAATTAAAGGCCTTTAGTTACATTTGGAGTTGATGCACGTGAAGGGACATAACCTTATTTTGATTTTAAAAAAAGGCCAACCTTATATCTTTGTCAAGGAAGAGCACAATCTTAACATTGCCACGTCAACACGCCATTAAACTTACAAGGATTGTATTTCACATGCTAAAGAAATGGTTACTAGATCTTTAATTGAGCCGATTTTGGCAAAATTTGATCCTGGATCAATGAAAGTTAAATCAAGTCATTTCTAGCTCTATTCGATTTTAAAACTCTTTATATATCTTATCTTATTTCGCTATTATATAAAATAAAATAAAATTACGAATACAAAAATTTTAATTGAGAAATTTCATAAATACTTTTAGTATTATAGTATAATAATTTTTAATAAGTATTCAATTTAGTCATTTAGCTTTTTTATTTTTTTAGATGATTCAACTTTTTCATTAATTAGGGAAAGATATTGTAAATCTAATATTTAAATTTTTTAAATTATGGAAAGATATTAATAATCCACTACGAGAGGGGGTACCCCGCGCTTGCACTACGAGGAATTTTAATGTGGGTATACTTGCTTATACATGTTATTTGTTTTGCAAGTGTATATTTGTTCCCACACCTAGTAATGTAATATATATCATTATAATATATCCTTTAAAAAAAATCCTTTAAAAATTACATTCTTAAATATCCTTCAAAAATAAATCCTTTAAAATATACATTCTTAAATATCCTTCAACAATGGAGGAACACAAAAATGAAATGGAATCCATTTCCCCAAAGACCTTCTCGAGTTCAATTTTGCTTCACTGTTTTTTGTAGCTTCGTTTCTCGCTTGTGATAAAAATTAAAGGCCATTAAGTTAGTTTAATGAATGTAAATATTGTTCACACCATACCGTATTTGGGCTTAATGAAATCAGAATTTTAGACCCAATAATCGGTTATTCATTTTCACACTATTAATGGAGTTAGATGAGTATAAATTAAAAATAGTGGTTTATCAAAACAAAGCCTTCTATAACTCTTCTAATTAAAAAAAAACCCAAAAAGATGAGCAAGTGTAGATTGGATCATTTGTCCTTGATAGTCATTAACCAATTGTCCTTGACAATTAGTACGGTCCATTAAAACACACTAATGTGTGTGAACATAGTTAATCATCTAAAAATAGTCAACAAAACCAAACTTTACTTTTATTTATAACCATATAAACCCAACACAAACCACATAGAACATAAGGATTATTGAGTAATACTAAAATCCCAAGGGAGAAAAGACCAAAACGGGACAAAAAGGTTATTGTAGCTTAAAAATCAAAAGGGCCTGTGAGTAATTTCACTAGGTTACAAAAATAATTATTTTTCAATTACAATATATTTAATTATAATATTATAATTTATAGTAATGAAAATTTTTATTTTAATTATGTAAAGATATTGTATATACAAAATACAATTATAATAATTTACTCCCCATATTTATTTGAAATACTTTTTATCTATAATTTATATTTATTTAATTTAAATAAATTATGGGCATTAAGGAAAAAAATAGTTTAATTACATGTTTAAAAAAATTTGTCTTATGCCGAGGTTGTCAAGATTAAAGTTTTCTATGCCAAGGAAAAAAAAAAAATTACTGGTTTATATATTTTTTCTGAGTATTGTGGCAAAAAAATTAAGAAAAAATTATTCGGATCAGTTTTTAGCCCCAGCTGAATTTTGCATGATTTTTGACGCAAAGACTTTTTGAAATATCTATATTCATCGAACCAAATCTTAGCCACATTGGACATAAAGATTTGTTTTTACGAGCATTTGAATCTTGTTTCGATTTAATTAGAGAATAATTCGAGAAACAAAATGAAAAACGATATTAAAAGGGTGAAAATCCCATCAATCTTTTTGGTGTTGAATTATATTTTTTTTTAGTATTGTGGCAAAAATTTCAGAAAAATATTTTTTCAGGTCAGTTTTTAGCCGAAATCGTGTACTAACCATCACGATTTTTGGGCTAAAAACGCGTTCCAGGGCCCCGGATCAGTTTTGTATGATTTTTGGCAGAAAGAATCCTTGAAATATCTATATTCATCTAACAAAATTCCAGCCACATTGAATTTAAGGATTTGTTTTTACGAGCATCTGAATCTTGTTTCAATTTAATTAAGAATAAATTCGGAAAAAAATGGAAAAACGATATTAAAAGCGTGAAAAATCATTCAATTTTTTTTAGCGTTGAGTTATTTATTTTTTCGGACTATTGTGGCAAAAATTTGAGGAAAAACTTTTCGAGTCAGTTTTTCCAAAATTTTAGTTGAAATCGTGTACTAACCATCACTGCTTTTTGCTAAAAAACGCGTTCCTAAGCCCCGACTCATTTTGCATGATTTTTGGCACAAAGACTCCTTGAAATAACTATATTCATCGAACCAAATCTTAGCCACATTGGATATAAAGATTTTTTTTACGAGCATTTGAATCTTGTTTCGATTTAATTAGAAATTAATTCGGGAAAAATTTGAAAAACGATATTAGAAGCGTGAAAAGTCCGTCAATATTTTTGGTGTTGAATTATATATTTTTTCTGATTATTGTGGCAAAAATTTCAGAAAATTATATTTTTGAGTCAGTTTTTAGCCGAAATCGTGTAGTAACCATCACGATTTTTGGGCTAAAAACGCGTTCCGGGGCCCCGGATCAGTTTTGCATGATTTTTGGCAAAAAGACTCCTTGAAATATCTATATTAATCTAACAAAATCTCAGCCACATTGAAGTTAAGTATTTGTTTTGACGAGCATCTGAATCTTGTTTCGATTTAATTAAGAATAAATTCGGGAAAAAATGGAAAAAACGATATTAAAAGTGTGAAAAATCCTTCAATTTTTTTTGCATTGAATTATATATTTTTTCTGACTATTGTGGTAAAAATTTGAGGAAAAACTTTTCGGTTCAGTTTTTATAAAATTTTAGCTAAAATCGTGTACTAACCATCACTATTTGTTGCTAAAAACGCGTTCCGGAGCCCCGGCTTAATTTTGCATGATTTTGGCGCAAAAAATCCTTTTAATATCTATATTCATCGAACCAAATCTCAATGACATTGGATATTAGGATTTGTTTTACAAGTATCCAAATCTTGTTTCGATTCAATTAGAAATTTATTCGGAAACAAATGGAAAAACGATATTAGAAGCGTGAAAAGTCCGTCAATATTTTTGGCGTGCAATTATATATTTTTTCTGAGTGTTGTGGCAAAAAATTGAGAAAAAACTTTTCGAGTAAGTTTTTAGCCAAAATAGTTAACTCACAGTTTTCACTAAAAACGCGTTTCGGGGCCTCGACTCAGTTTTGCATGATATTTGGCATAAAGACTCCTTGATATCTATATTCATCTAACCAAATTTCATCCACTTTGGATTTAAGGATTTGTTTTTACGAGCATCTCTATCTTGTTTCGCTTTCATTAGAAATTAATTAGGAAAATATGAAAAAACGATATTAGAAGCGTGAAAAACCCTTAATTTTTTTTACGTTGAATTATATATTTTTTCTGAGTATTGTGGCAAAGAATTGAGGAAAAAAATTTCGGATCAGTTTTAGCAAATTTTTAGCCGAAATCGTTTACTCATCACGGTTTATGGCTAAAAACGCATTCCGGAGTCCCGACTTAATTTTGCATGATTTTTGGCGTAAAATCTCCTTGAAATATCTTTATTCATCGAACCAAATCCCAACCAAATTTGATTAACGATTTATTTCAACGAGCATCTGAATCTTATTTCGATTTAATTAGAAATTAATTCGAAAAAAATGGAAAAATGATATTAGAAGCGTTAAAACCCCTTCAATCTTTTCGGAGTTGAATTATATATTCTTTATTAGTGTGGTAAAAAATTAAGAAAAATCTTTTGGGTCAGTTTTTAGCCGAAATCACGATTTTTGGCTAAAGGCGCGTTTCAGGGCCTCAACTCAGTTTTGCATGATTTTTGGCGCAAAGACTCCTTGAAATAAGTATATTCATCTAACCAAATCTCAGCCACATTGGATTTAAGGATTTGTTTTTACTAGTATTTGTATCTTGGTTCAATTTAATTAGAAATAAATTCGGAAAAAAATGGAAAAACGATATTGGACGCGTAAAAACCCTTCAATTTTTTTTGGCATTCAATTATATATTTTTTCTGAGTATTGTGGCAAAAAATTGAGGAATAACTTTTCGGGTCAGTTTTTGCAAAATTTTAGCCGAAATCGTGTACTAACCATCATGGTCTTTTGCTAAAAACGCGTTCCGGAACCGCGACTCAATTTTGCATGCTTTTTGGCACAAAGACTCCTTGAAATATCTATATTTATCTAATCAAATCTCAGTCACATTAGATTTAAGGATTTGTTTTTACGAGTATCTGAATCCTGTTTCGATTTAATTAGAAATAAATTCAGAAAAAATGGAAAAATGATATTAGAAGCGTGAAAAACCCTTCAATATTTTGGCATTGAAATATATATTTTTTTTAGTATTGTGGCAAAAAATTGTGAAAAAAATTTTGGGTTAGTTTTTGCAAAATTTTAGCCGAAATCGTATACTAACCATCATGGTCTTTTGCTAAAAACGTGTTCCGGAGCCCCGACTCAATTTTGCATGATTTTTGCGCAAAGACTCCTTGAAATAGCTATATTCATCGAACAAAATCTTAGCCACATTGGAAAGAAGGATTTATTTTTACGAGCATCTGAATCGTGTTTCGATTTGATTAGAAATAAATTCGGGGAAAAAAGGAAAAACGATATTAGAAGCGTGAAAAACTCGTCAATTTTTTTGGCATTGAATTATATATCTTCTCTGAGTATTGTGCCAAAAAATTTAGAAAAAATATTTTTGGGTTAGTTTTTAGCTGAAATCGTGTACTAAACATCACAGTTTTTAGGCTAAAAACGCGTTTCGAGGCCCCGGCTCACTTTTGCATGATTATTAGAAGAAAGATTCCTTGAAATATGTAATTCATCTAACCAAATCTCAGCCACATTAGATTTAAGGATTTGTTTTTACGAGCATCTGAATCCTGTTTCCATTTAATTAGAATTAAATTCGGAAAAAAAAGGAAAAACGATTATTCTAAGTATTGTGGCAAAAAATTGAGAAATAACTTTCCGGGTCAGTTTTTTCAAAATTTTTGCCGAAAACTTGTAGGTTCACGGTTTTTGGCTAAAAACGCATTCCGAAGCCCCGACTCAATTTTGCATGATTTTTGGCGCAAAAACTCCTTGAAATATCTATATTCATTGAACCAAATTTTAGCTATATTGGATAAAAGTATATGTTTCTACGAGAATCTGAATCTTGTTTCGATTCAATTAGAATTTAATTCGGACAAAAACGGAAAAATGATATTAGAAGCGTGAAAAGTCCATCAATTTTCTTGGTGTTGAATTATATTTTTTTTTCTGAGTATTTTGGCTAAAAATTCATGGAAAAAAATTTTGAGCTAGTTTTTAGCTGAAATCGTGTATTAACCATCACGATTTTTGGCTGAAAACGCGTTTCGATGTTCAGGCTCAATTTTGCATAATTTTTTACAGAAAGACTCCTTGAAATATCTATATTCATCTTACCAAATCTTAGCCACATTGGATATAAGGATTTGTTTTTACGAGTATCTGAATCTTGTTTCGATTTAATCAGAAATAAATTCGGAAAAAAATGGAAAAACGATATTAGATGCGTAAAAACCCTTCAATTTTTTTTGCATTCAATTATATATTTTTTTGAGTATTTTGCCAAAAATTGAGGAATAACTTTTCGGGTAAGTTTTTGCAAAATTTTAGCCGAAATCATATACTAACTATCACGGTTTTTGGCTAAAAACGCGTTCCGGAACCGCGACTCAGTTTTGCATTATTTTTGCCATGAAGGCTCTTTTGAAATATCTATATTTATCTAATCAAATCTTAGCCACATTAGATTTAAGTATTTGTTTTTACGAGTATCTGAATTATGTTTCGATTAAATTAGAAATAAATTCGGAAAAAAATGGAAAAATGATATTAGAAGCGTGAAAAACCCTTCAATATTTTGGCATTGAAATATATTTTTTTTAGTATTGTGGCAAAAATTGTGGAAAAATTTTTGGGTCAGTTTTTGCAAAATTTTAGCCGAAATCGTGTCTTAACCATCATGGTCTTTTGCTAAAAACGCGTTCCGGAGCCCCGGCTCAATTTTGCATGATTTTTGCGCATAGACTCCTTGAAATATCTATATTCATCGACCAAAATCTTTGCCACATTGGAAATAAGGATTTATTTTACGAGCATCTGAATCTTGTTTCGATTTGATTAGAAATAAATTCGGAAAAAAAGGAAAAACGATATTAGAAGCGTGAAAAACTCGTCAATCTTTTTGGCATTGAATTATATATCTTCTCTGAGTATTGTGGCAAAAAATTAAGGAAAAAAATTTCGGGTTAGTTTTTAGCTGAAATCGTGTACTAACCATCATGGTTTTTAGGCTAAAAACGTGTTTCGAGGCCCCGACTCATTTTTGCATGATTATTAGAAGAAAGATTTCTTGAAATATATAATTCATCTAACTAAATCTCAGCCACATTGGATTTAAGGATTTGGTTTTACGAGAATCTGAATCCTGTTTCCATTTAATTAGAATTAAATCCGGAAAAAAAAATGGAAAAACGATATTAGAAGCATGAAAAACCCTTCAATTTATTTGGTGTTGAAGTACATATTTTTTCTGAGTATTGTGGCAAAAAATTGAGAAATAACTTTCCGGGTCAGTTTTTTCAAAATTTTAGCCGAAAACGTGTAGGTTTACGGTTTTTGGCTAAAAACGCGTTTCGAAGCCTCGACTCAATTTTGCATGATTTTTGGCGCAAAGACTCCTTGAAATATCTATATTCATCGAACCAAATTTTAGCCATATTGGATATAAGAATTTGTTTTTACGAGCAACTGAATCTTGTTTCGATTCAATTAGAATTTAATTTGGAAAAAAGAAAAGAAAAACGATATTAGAAGCGTAAAATGTCCATCAATATTCTTGGTGTTGAATTGAATATTTTTTCTGAGTATTGGGACAAAAAATTCATGGAATTTTTTTGAGTAAGTTTTTATCTGAAATCGTGTACTAACCATCACGATTTTTTTGCTGAAAACGCGTTTTGGTGTCCCGGCTCAGTTTTGCATAATTTTTGGAAGAAAGACTCCTTGATATATCTATATTCAACTAACCAAATATCAGCCACATTGGATTTAAGGATTTGATTTTACGAGCATCTGAATCTTGTGTCGATTTAATTAGAAATAAATTCGGAAAAAAAAATGGAAAAACGATATTAGAAGCAGGAAAAACCCTTCAATTTATTTGGTGTGGAATTACATATTTTTTCTGAGTATTGTGGCAAAAAATTGAGAAAAATCTGGGTCAGTTTTGGCAAAATGTTAGCCGAAAACGTGTAGGTTCACGGTTTTTGGCTAAAGACGCGTTTCAAAGCCCCGGCTCAATTTTGCATGATTTTTTGGCGCAAGGACTCCTTGAAATAGCTATATTCATCGAACCAAATCTCAGCCACATTGGATATAAGATTTTTTTTACGAGCATCTGAATCTTGTTTCGATTTAATTAGAAATAAATTCGGAAGAAAATGGAAAAACAATATTAGAAGCGTGAAAAACTGTTCAATTTATTTGGCGTTGAATTAAATATTTTCCTGAGTATTGTGGTAAAAAAATGAGGAAAACTTTTCGAATAAGTTTTTGCAATATTTTAGCCGAAAACGTGTAGGTTCACGGTATTTGGCTAAAAACGCGTTCCGAAATGCCGACTCAATTTTGCATGATTTAAGACACAAAGACTCCTTGAAATATCTATGTTCATCGAACCAAATGTTAGTCATACTGGATATAAGGATTTGTGTTTACGAGAATCTGAATCTTGTTTCGATTCAATTAGAAATTAATTCGGTAAAAAATGGAAAAACGATATTAGAAGCGTGAAAAGCCCGTCAATCTTCTTGGCGTTGAATTATATATTTTTTCTGAGTGTTGGCAAATAATTCCTGGAAAAATATTTTTCTAGTAAGTTTTTAGCCGAAATCATGTACTAACCATCATGATTTTTGGCAAAAACGTGCTTCGGTATCCCGGTGTCCCGGCTCAGTTTTGCATAATTTTTGGCAAAAAAAGACTCCTTGAAATATCTAATTCATCTAACCAAATCTCAGCCACATTAGATTTAAGGATTTGTTTTTACGAGCATCTGAATCTTGTTTCGATTTAATTAGAAATAAATTCAGAAAAAAATGGAAAAACGATATTAGATGCGTAAAAACCCTTCAATTTTTTTTGCATTCAATTATATATTTTTTCTGAGTATTGTTGCAAAAAATTGAGGAAAAACTTTTCGGGTTAGTTTTTGCAAAGTTTTAGCCGAAAACATGTAGGTTCACGGTTTTTGTCTAAAAACGCGTTTCGAAAGCCTGGCTCAATTTTGTATGATTTTTGGCGCAAAGACTCCTTGAAATATCTATATTCATCAAACCAAATCTTAGCCGTATTGGATATAAGGATTTGTTTCTACGAGCATCTGAATCTTGTATCGATTCAATTAGAAATTAATTCGAAAAAAAAATGGAAAAACGATATTTATGTAGAATTATATGTTTTTTCTGACTATTGTGGCAAAAAATTCATGGAAAAAATTGAGTCAGTTTTTAGCCGAAATAGTATACTAACCATCACGATTTTTGGCTGAAAACGCGTTTCCTTGTCCCGACTCAGTTTTGTATAATTTTTGGCAGAAAGAATCCTTGAAATATCTATATTCAACTAACCAAATCTTAGCCACATTGGATTTAAGGATTTAATTTTATGAGCATCTAAATCTTGTTCGATTTAATTAGAAAGAAATTCGGAAAAAAAGGAAAAGCGATTTTAAAAGCATGAAAAACCCTTCAATTTTTTGTTGTTGAATTATATATTTTTTCTGACTATTGTAGAAAAAAATTGAGGAAAATCATTTCGAATCAGTTTTTTCGAAAATTTTAGCTGAAATCGTATACTAACCATCACGGTTTTTGGCTAAAAATGTGTTCCGGAGCTCCAAGTCAATTTTCCATGATTTTTGGCGCAAAAACTCCTTGAAATATCTATATTCATCGAACCAAATCTCAGCCACGTTGGATATAAGGATTTAATTTTATGAGTATCTGAATCTAGTTTCGATTTAATTAGAAATAAATTCGGAAAAAAATGGAAAACAATATTAGATGCAAAAAAACCCTTCAATTTTTTTTTTGCATTCAATTATATATTTTTTCTGAGTATTGTGGCAAAAAATTGAGGAATAACTTTTTGTGTCAGTTTTTACAAAATTTTAGCCGAAATCATATACTAACCATCACGATTTTTGGCTAAAAACGCGTTCCGGAACCGCGACTCAATTTGGCATGCACTTTGGCATAAAAGACTCCTTGAAATATCTATATTTATCTAACCAAATCTCAGCCACATTAGATTTAAGGATTTGGTTTTACGAGTATCTGAATCCTATTTCGATTCAATTAGAAATTAATTCTAAAAAAATGGAAAACGATATTAGAAGCGTGAAAAGTCCGTCAATCATATTGGCGTTGAATTATATATTTTTTTCTGAGTATTGTGGCAAAAAATTCATGGAAAAAATTTTTGGGTCAGTTTTTAGCCGAAATCGTATACTAACCATCACGATTTTTGGCTAAAAACGCGTTTCGGTATCCCAGCTTTGTTTTGCATAATTTTTTGCAGAAAGAATCCTTGAAATATCGATATTCAACTAACCAAATATCAGCCACGTTGGATTTAAGGATTTGATTTTACGAGCATCTGAATGTTATTTCTTTTACTTAGAAATAAATTCGGAAAAAAAGGGAAAATTTTGGGTCAGTTTTTAATTGAAATCGTGTACTAACCATAACGATTTTTGGCTGAAAACGCGTTTCCTTGTCCTGACTCAGTTTTACATAATTTTTGGTAGAAAGACACCTTGAAATATCTATATTCAACTAACCAAATCATAGCCACATTATTTTTAAGGATTTAATTTTACGAGCATCTAAATCTTGTTTCGATTTAATTAGAAAGAAATTCGGAAAAAAATGGAAAAACGATTTTAAAAGCATGAAAAACCCTTCAATTTTTTGTTGTTGAATTATATATTTTTTCTAACTATTGTGGAAAAAAATTGAGGAAAATCATTTCGGATCAGTTTTTTCGAAAATTTTAGTTGAAATCGTGTACTAACCATCACGGTTTTTGGCTAAAAATGTGTTCCGGAGCTCCAAGTCAATTTTGCATGATTTTTGGCGCAAAAACTCCTTGAAATATCTATATTCATCGAACCAAATCTCAGCCACGTTGGATATAAGGATTTAATTTTACGAGCATCTGAATCTAGTTTCGATTTAATTAGAAATAAATTCGGAAAAAAATGGAAAACGATATTAGATGCAAAAAAACCCTTCAAATTTTATTTTTTTTGCATTCAATTATATATTTTTTATGAGTATTGTGGCAAAAAATTGAGGAATAACTTTTTGTGTCAGTTTTTGCAAAGTTTTAGCCGAAATCATATACTAACCATCACGGTTTTTAGCTAAAAACGCGTTCCGGAACCGCGACTCAATTTGGCATGCTTTTTGGCATAAAGACTCCTTGAAATATCTATATTTATCTAACCAAATCTCAGCCACATTAGATTTAAGGATTTGGTTTTACGAGTATCTGAATCCTGTTTCGATTCAATTAGAAATTAATTCTAAAAAAAATGGAAAAAACGATATTAGAAACGTGAAAAGTCCGTCAATCATCTTGGCATTGAATTATATATTTTTTTCTGAGTATTGTGGCATAAAATTCATGGAAAAAATTTTTGGGTCAGTTTTTAGCCGAAATCGTATACTAACCATCACGATTTTTGGCTAAAAACGCTTTTTGGTGTCCCGGCTTTGTTTTGCATAATTTTTGACAGAAAGACTCCTTGAGATATCGATAATCAACTAACCAAATATCAGCCACGTTGGATTTAAGGATTTGATTTTACGAGCATCTGAATCTTATTTCTTTTAATTAGAAATAAATTCGGAAAAAAAAAGAAAAATTTTGGGTCAGTTTTTAACTGAAATCGTGTACTTAACCATCACGATTTTTGGCTGAAAAACGCATTTCCTTGTCCCGACTCAGTTTTACATAATTTTTGGTAGAAAGACACCTTGAAATATCTATATTCAACTAACCAAATCTTAGCCACATTGGATTTAAGGATTAAATTTTACGAGCATCTGAATCTTGTTTCGATTTAATTAGAAAGAAATTCGGAAAAAAATGGAAAAACGATTTTAAAAGCATGAAAAACCCTTCAATTTTTTGTTGTTGAATTATATATTTTTTCTGACTATTGTGGAAAAAAATTGAGGAAAATCATTTCGGATCAGTTTTTTCGAAAATTTTAGCTGAAATCGTGTACTAACCATCACGGTTTTTGGCTAAAAATGTGTTCCGGAGCTCCAGGTCAATTTTACATGATTTTTGGTGCAAAAACTCCTTGAAATATCTATATTTATTGAACCAAATCTCAGCCACGTTGAATATAAGGATTTAATTTTACGAGCATCTAAATCTAGTTTCGATTTAATTAGAAATAAATTCGAAAGAAATGGAAAAACGATATTAGAAGCGTGAAAAACCATTCAATTTATTTGGCGTTGAATTATATATTTTTTATGAGTATTGAGGCAAAAAATTGAGGAAAAAATTTTCGGGTTAGTTTTTGCAAACTTTTAGCCGAAAACGTGTAGGTTCACGGTTTTTGGCTAAAAACGCGTTCCGAAGGCCCGACTCAATTTTGTATGATTTTTGGCGCAAAGACTCCTTGAAATATCTATATTCATCATACCAAATCTTAGCCGTATTGGATAAATGGAATTGTTTTTACAAGCATCTGAATCTTGTATATTAACCATCACGATTTTTGGCTAAAAACGCGTTTCGGTGTCTCGGCTTTGTTTTGCATAATTTTTGGCAGAAAGACTCCTTGAAATTATCGATATTCAACTAACCAAATATCAGCCTCGTTGGATTTAAGGATTTGATTTTACGAGCATCTGAATCTTATTTCTTTTAATTAGAAATAAATTCAGAAAAAAAAAATTGGGTTAGTTTTTAATTGAAATCGTGTACTAACCATCATGATTTTTGGCTGAAAACGCGTTTCCTTGTCCCGGCTCAGTTTTGCATAATTTTTGGCAGAAATACTCCTTGAAATTTCTATATTCATCTTACCAAATCTCAGCCACATTTGATTTAATTTTACGAGCATCTAAATCTTGTTTCGATTTAATTAGAAAGAAATTCAGATTAAAAAAGGAAAAACGATTTTAAAAGCATGAAAAACCCTTCAATTTTTTGTTGTTGAATTATATATTTTTTCTGACTATTGTGGAAAAAAATTGAGGAAAATCATTTCGGATCAGTTTTTTCGAAAATTTTAACTGAAATCGTGTACTAACTATCACGGTTTTTTAGCTAAAAATGTGTTCCGGAGCTCCAAGTCAATTTTACATGATTTTTGTCGCAAAAACTCCTTGAAATATCTATATTCATCGAACCAAATCTCAGCCACGTTGGATATAAGGATTTAATTTTACGAGCATCTAAATCTATTTTCGATTTAATTAGAAATAAATTCGAAAGAAATGGAAAAACGATATTAGAAGCGTGAAAAACCATTCAATTTATTTGGCGTTGAATTATATATTTTTTCTGAGTATTGAGGCAAAAAATTGAGGAAAAACTTTTCGGGTTAGTTTTTGCAAACTTTTAGCCGAAAACGTGTAGGTTCACGGTTTTTGGCTAAAAACGCGTTCCGAAGGCCCGACTCAATTTTGTATGATTTTTGGCGCAAAGACTCCTTGAAATATCTATATTCATCAAACCAAATCTTAGCCGTATTGGATAAATGGAATTGTTTTTACGAGCATCTAAATCTTGTATACTAACCATCACGATTTTTGGCTAAAAACGCTTTTCGGTGTCTCGGCTTTGTTTTGCATAATTTTTGGCAGAAAGACTCCTTGAAATATCGATATTCAACTAACCAAATATCAGACTCGTTGGATTTAAGGATTTGATTTTACGAGCATCTGAATCTTATTTCTTTTAATTAGAAATAAATTCGGAAAAAAAAAATTTGGGTTAGTTTTTAATTGAAATCGTGTACTAACCATCATGATTTTTGACTGAAAACGCGTTTCCTTGTCCCGGCTCAGTTTTGCATAATTTTTGGCAGAAATACTCCTTGAAATTTCTATATTCATCTTACCAAATCTCAGCCACATTTGATTTAATTTTACGAGCATCTAAATCTTGTTTCGATTTAATTAGAAAGAAATTCAGAAAAAAAGGAAAAACGATTTTAAAAGCATGAAAAACCCTTCAATTTTTTGTTGTTGAATTATATATTTTTTCTGACTATTGTGGAAAAAAATTGAGGAAAATAATTTCGGATCAGTTTTTTCGAAAATTTTAGCTGAAATCGTGTACTAACCATCACGGTTTTTTAGCTAAAAATGTGTTCCGGAGCTCCAAGTCAATTTTACATGATTTTTGTCGCAAAAACTCCTTGAAATATCTATATTCATCGAACCAAATCTCAGCCACGTTGGATATAAGGATTTAATTTTACGAGCATCTAAATCTATTTTCGATTTAATTAGAAATAAATTCGAAAGAAATGGAAAAACGATATTAGAAGTGTGAAAAACCATTCAATTTATTTGGCGTTGAATTATATATTTTTTCTGAGTATTGAGGCAAAAAATTGAGGAAAAACTTTTCGGTTTAGTTTTTGCAAAGTTTTATCTAACCAAATCTCAGCCACATTAGATTTTTGGATTTGTTTTTACGAGTATTTAAATCCTGTTTCGATTCAATTAGAAATTAATTCTAAAAAAATGGAAAAACGATATTAGAAGCGTGAAAAGCCCGTCAATAATCTTGGCATTAAATTATATTTTTTTTATCTGAGTATTGTGGCAAAAAATTCATGGAAAAAAATTTTGAGTCAGTTTTTAGCCGAAATCGTATACTAACCATCACGATTTTTGGCTAAAAACGCGTTTCGGTGTCCCGGCTTTGTTTTGCATAATTTTTGGCAGAAAGACTCCTTGAAATATCGATATTCAACTAACCAAATATCAGCCACGTTGGATTTAAGGATTTGATTTTACGAGCATCTGAATCTTATTTCTTTTAATTAGAAATAAATTCGGAAAAAAAAGAGAAAAATTTTGGGTCAGTTCTTAACTGAAATCGTGTACTAACCATCATGATTTTTGGCTGAAAACGCATTTCCTTGTCCCGACTCAGTTTTGCATAATTTTTGGCAGAAATACTCCTTGAAATTTCTATATTCATCTTACCAAATCTCAGCCACATTGGATTTGTTTTTATGAGCATCTGAATCTTGTTTCGATTAAATTAGAAATTAATTCGAAAATAAAATGGAAAAACGATATTAGAAGCGTGAAAATTCCGTCAATCTTCTTGATTATTAATTATACATTTTTTCTGAGTATTGTGGCAAAAAATTCATGGAAAAAATTGAGTCAGTTTTTAGCCGAAATAGTATACTAACCATTACGATTTTTGGCTAAAGACACGTTTCGGTTTACCGGCTCAGTTTTGTATAATTTTTGGCAGAAAGTCTCTTTGAAATATCTATATTCAACTAACCAAATCTTAGCCACATTGGATTTAAGGATTTGATTTTACGAGCACCTAAATCTTGTTTCGATTTAATTAGAAACAAATTCTGAAAAAATGGAAAAACAATTTTACAAGCATGAAAAACCCTTCAATTTTTTTTGTTGAATTATATATTTTTTCTGACTATTGTGGAAAAAAATTGAGGAAAATCATTTCGGATCAGTTTTTTCGAAAATTTTAGCTGAAATCGTGTACTAACCATCACGGTTTTCGGCTAAAAATGTGTTCCGGAGCTCCAAGTCAATTTTGCATGATTTTTGGCGCAAAAACTCCTTGAAATATCTATATTCATCGAACCAAATCTCAGCCACGTTAGATATAAGGATTTAATTTTACGAGCATCTGAATCTAATTTCGATTTAATTAGAAATAAATTCGGAAGAAATGGAAAAACGATATTAGAAGCGTGAAAAACCATTCAATTTATTTGGCGTTGAATTATATATTTTTTCTGAGTATTGAGGCAAAAAATTGAGGAAAATTTTTTCGGGTTAGTTTTTGCAAAGTTTTAGCCGAAAACGTGTAGGTTCACGGTTTTTGGCTAAAAACGCGTTCCGAAGGCCCGACTCAATTTTGTATGATTTTTGGCGCAAAAACTCCTTGAAATATCTATATTCATCGAACCAAATCTCAGCCACGTTGGATATAAGGATTTAATTTTACGAGCATCTGAATCTAATTTCGATTTAATTAGAAATAAATTCGAAAAAAAATGGAAAACGATATTAGATGCAAAAGACCCCTTCAATTTATTATATTTTTTTTGCATTCAATTATATATTTTTTCTGAGTATTGGGACAAAAAATTGAGGAATAACATTTCAGGTCAGTTTTTGCAAAATTTTAGCCGAAATCATATACAAATCATCACGGTTTTTGGCTAAAAACGCGTTCCGGAACCGCGACTCAATTTTGCATGCTTTTTGGCATAAAGACTCCTTGAAATATCTATATTTATCTAACCAAATCTCAGCCACATTAGATTTATGAATTTGTTTTTACGAGTATCTAAATCCTGTTTCGATTCAATTAGAAATTAATTCTAAAAAAATGGAAAAACGATATTAGAAGCGTGAAAAGTCCGTCAATAATCTTGGCGTTAAATTATTTTTTTTTTCTGAGTATTGTGGCAAAAAATTCATGGAAAAAAATTTTGGGTCAGTTTTTAGCCGAAATCGTATACTAACCATCACAATTTTTGGCTAAAAACGCGTTTCGGTGTCCCGGTTTTGTTTTTCATAATTTTTGGCAGAAAGACTCCTTGAAATATCGATATTCAACTAACCAAATATCAGCCACGTTGGATTTAAGGATTTGATTTTACGAGCATCTGAATCTTATTTCTTTTAATTAGAAATAAATTCGGAAAAAAAGGAAAAATTTTGGGTCAGTTCTTAACTGAAATCGTGTACTAACCATCACGATTTTTGGCTGAAAACGCGTTTCCTTGTCCCGACTCAGTTTTGCATAATTTTTGGCAGAAATACTCCTTGAAATTTCTATATTCATCTTACCAAATCTCAGCCACATTGGATTTGTTTTTACGAGCATCTGAATCTTGTATCGATTCAATTAGAAATTAATTCGAAAAAAAAAAATTGGAAAAACGATATTAGAAGCCTAAAAAGTCTGTCAATCTTCTTGGTGTTTAATTATATATTTTTTCTGAGTATTGTGGAAAAAAATTCATGGAAAAAATTGAGTCATTTTTTAGCCGAAATAGTATACTAACCATTACGATTTTTGGCTAAAAATGTGTTTCGGTTTACCGGCTCTGTTTTGTATAATTTTTGGCAGAAAGACTCCTTGAAATATCTATATTCAACTAACCAAATCTTAGCCACCTTGGATTTAAGGATTTGATTTTACGAGCATCTAAATCTTGTTTCGATTGAATTAGAAATAAATTCGGAAAAAAATGGAAAAATAATATTAGAAGCATGAAAATCGCTTCAATTTTTTTTAGCTGAATTAAATATTTTTTCTGACTATTGTGGCAAAAAATTGAGGAAATACTTTTTGGATCAGTTTTTCGAAATTTTTAATTGAAATCATGTACTAACCATCACAGTTTTTAGCTAAAAACGTGTTCCGGAGCTCTAGGTCAATTTTGCATGATTTTTGGCGCAAAGACTCCTTGAAATATCTATATTCATCGAACAAAATCTCAGTCACGTTTGATATAAGTATTTATTTTTACGAGCATCTGTATCTTGTTCGATTTAATTAGAAATAAATTCGGAAAAAATGGAAAAACGTTATTAGAAGCGTGAAAAATTGTTCAGTTTATTTGGCATTGAATTATATATTTTTTCTGAGTATTGTGGCAAAAAATTAAGGAAAAACTTTTCGAGTCAGTTTTTGCAAAATTTTCGCCGAAAACGTGTGTAGGTTCACGGTATTTGGCTAAAAACGCGTTCCGAAGCCCCGA
Source organism: Corchorus olitorius (assembly GCA_001974825.2). Classification (NCBI taxonomy): domain Eukaryota; kingdom Viridiplantae; phylum Streptophyta; class Magnoliopsida; order Malvales; family Malvaceae; genus Corchorus; species Corchorus olitorius. The sequence continues at coordinate 17,692 of AWUE01014741.1, forward strand.
CTCAATTTTGCAAGATTTTTGCACAAAGACTCCCTGAAATATATATATTCATCGAACCAAATCTTAGTCATATTGGATATAAGGATTTGTTTTTCCGAGCATCTGAATCTTGTTTCGATTCAATTAGAAATTAATTCTAAAAAAATGGAAAAACGATATTAGAAGCATGAAAAGTCCGTCAATCTTCTTAGCGTTGAATTATATATTTTTTCTGAGTATTGTGGCAAAAAATTCATGGAAAAAATTGAGTCAGTTTTTAGCCGAAATAGTATACTAACCATCACGATTTTTGGCTAAAAACGCGTTTCAGTTTACCGGCTCAATTTTATATAATTTTTGGCAGAAAGACTCCTTGAAATATCTATATTCAACTAACCAAATATCAGCAACATTGGATTTAAGGATTTGATTTTACGAGCATCTGAATCTTGTTTTTTTAATTAGAAATAAATTCGGAAAAAAAAGAAAGAAAATAACGATATTAGAAGCATGAAAAACCCTTCAATTTTTTCTTTGTTGAATTATATATTTTTTCTGACTATTGTGGCAAAAAATTGAGGAAATACTTTTCGGATCAATTTTTCGAAATTTTTAGCACGGTTTTTGGCTAAAAACGTCTTTCGGAGCTCCATGTCAATTTTGCATGATTTTTGGCGCAAATACTCCTTGAAATATCTATATTCATCGAAAAAAATCTCAGTCACGTTTGATATAAGGATTTATTTTTACGAGCATCTGAATCTTGTTCGATTTAATTAAAAATAAATTCAGAAAAATGGAAAAACGATATTAGAAGCGTGAAAAACAGTTCAATTTATTTGGCGTTGAATTATATATTTTTTCTGAGTATTGTGGCAAAAAATTGAGGAAAAAATTTTAAAGTCAGTTTTTGCAAAATTTTCACCGAAAACGTGTGTAGGTTCACGATATTTGGCTAAAAACGCGTTCCGAAGCCCCGGCTCAATTTTGCATGATTTTTGGCACAAAGACTCCTTTAAATATCTATATTCATCGAACCAAATCTTAGTCATATTGGATATAAGGATTTGTTTTTACGAGAATCTGAATCTTGTTTCGATTGAATTAGAAATTAATTCGAAAAAAAAATGGAAAAACGATATTAGAAGCGTGAAAAGTCCGGCAATCTTCTTGGCGTTGAATTATATATTTTTTTCTGAGTATTGTTGCAAAAAATTCGTGGAAAAAAATTTTGAGTCAATTTTTAGCCGAAATCGTATACTAACCATTACGATTTTTGGCTAAAAACGCGTTTCGGTGTACCGGCTCAGTTTTGCATAATTTTTGGCAGAAAGACTCCTTGAAATATCTATATCCAACTAACCAAATCTTAGTCACATTAGATTTAAGGATTTGATTTTACGAGTATCTAAATCTTGTTTCGATTTTTAATTAGAAACTAATTCAAAAAAAAAAGGAAAACGATATTAGAAGCATGAAAAACCTTTCAATTTTTTTGGCGTCGAATTACATTTTTTTCTGAGCGTTGTGGCAAAGTATTGAGGAAAAACTTTTCGGATCAGTTTTTCAAAACCTTTGAAATCGTATACTAACCATCACAGTTTTTGGCTAAAAACGTGTTTCGGACCTCCAGCTCAATTTTGCATGATTTTTTGCGCAAAGACTCCTTGAAATATCTATATTCATCGAACCAAATCTCAGCCACATTGGATATAAGGATTTATTTTTACGAGCATCTGAATTTTGCTTCAATTTAATTAGAAATAAATTCGGAAAAAAAAGTGAAAAACCCTTCTATTTTTTTAGCGTTGAATTAAATTTTTTTCCTGACTATTGTGGCAAAAAATTGAGAAAAATACTTTACGGGTAAGTTTTTAGTCGAAATCGTGAACTAACCATCACGGTTTTTTTCGCTAAAAACGCGTTTCGGGGCCTCAGCTCAGTTTTGCATGATATTTGTCATAAAGACTCCTTGAAATATCTATATTCATCTAACTAAATCTCATTCACATTGGATTTAAGGGTTTGTTTTTACGAGCATCTGAATCTTGTTTCGATTTAATTGGAAATTAAATTGGAAAAAAAAAGGGAAAACGATATTAGAAGCATGAAAAACCTTTCAATTATTTTGGCGTCAAATAACATATTTTTTCTAAGTATTGTGGCAAAGAATTAAGGAAAACATGTTTGGATATTTTTTCGTAAAATTTTAGCCGAAATCGTTAACTCATCACGGTTTATGGCTAAAAACGCGTTCTGGGTTTCCGACTCAGTTTTGCATGATGTTTGGAGTAAATACTTTTTGAAATATCTATATTCATTGAACCAAATCCCAGCCAAATTTGATTTAACGATTTGTTTTTACGAGCATGTGAATCTTGTTTCAATTTAATTAGAAATTAATTCAGAAAAAAATGGAAAAACGATATTAGAAGCGTGAAAACCACTTCAATATTTTTTACGTTGAATTATATATTTTTTATGAATATTGTGGCAAAAAATTGAGAACAAAAATTTTCGGGTCAATTTTGAGCTGAAAATCGTGTACGTTTTTTTTTTGTATCCCATCCGGTATCCAAGGCTTAGCCCTGACTAATCCGGATCCGACCCGCGTCGCGCACCTGGTTATGGTGGGTGAGTCTCCCAACAGGGGCAACTGCGTACACAAGGTCTCGAACCTTAGACCTGCTTAAGCTGGAACAAGCCGCTTACCACTTGATCCAACCCCTTGCTGGTTGAAATCGTGTACCATCACGGTTTTTAGGCTAAAAACACGTTTCGGGGCCCTGGCTCACTTTTGCATGATTTTTGGCAGAAGGATTCCTTGAAATATCTAATTCATCTAATCAAATCTCAGCCACATTGGATTTAAGGATTTGTTTTTACGAGCATCTGAATCTTGTTTCGATTTAATTAGAAATAAATTCGGTGAAAAAAATGGAAAAACGATATTAGAAGTGTGAAAAGCTCGTCAATCTTTTTGGTTTGAATTATATATATATATATATATATATTTTTGAGTACTGTGGCAAAAAATTGAAAAAAAAAAAACTTTTCGAGTCTATTTTTAGCCGAAATCGTGTATTAACCATCACGGTTTTTGACTCAAAATACCTTCCGGGTCACGACTCTATTTTTCATGGTTTTTGAAATATCTTGAAATATCTTTATTCATCGAACCAAATCTCAACCACATTGAATTTAAGGATTTTTTTTTACATGCATTTGAATCCTGTTTCTATTTAGTTAGAAATTAATTAAGAAAAATTATTAAAAACGATACTAAAAGCGTGAAAAGTCCTCCAATCTTTTTGGCGTTGAATTATATTTTGAGTATTTTTGTCAAAATTTGAGGAAAAAATCTTTCAGGTCATTTTTACCATCCAATCTTTTTGGCGTTGAATTATATTTTGAGTATTTTTGCCAAAATTTGAGGAAAAAATCTTTCAGACCATTTTTACCATCATGGTTTTTGGCTAAAAACGCCTTCCGGACCCTGACTCAGTTTTGCATTAATTTATTCTAAATAATTTGTAAAAATTTAGAGAATTTTACATTAACATTGACGTTATATTACACTATTTGTAACTTAAAGTATGCTTCAACAAAACATACGCGTGGAATAGGCTCTTAAATTGAAATTTGGGTAACAATATATCATATCTTTTCTAGAGCCAACCTACGTTCTTTATTTTGGACATCATTGCCAGATTGAATTTAATTGGTACTAATTTGGTGAGATTTACTTTCTGTGACAAAATACTTATTTGCTTCTTCGCATATTGCCAAAAATTTTCCTTTTTTTTCCCTCCCGGACCAGCTTTTGTTGACTTTGATACAGTCCATGCCAAGTTGACCCCATAAAATCTCTCTAAACGTGGCTACGCCACTAATCCCAGCCATGATGATACAAGATCGATCCATGTATGCAAATTGCAAATTGCAAATTGCAAAATGCAAAATGCAAAAACAAGTATTCCACTAAAATAAAATGACAAAATTCCTCCATTCCATCCTTGCTCTTCAGGTATCAGATACAATACAAATAGTTGCATTAACATGGCTCAACTAACTTGGTAAATTGGAGTTTATCTAATAGGGGGGAAAAAGGACTTGCTAATTGGAAAGTTTCTATTTCTAGTGTATCAAGTAAAGCTTCGGTTTGTGAAAACGTTACCAAGCTTTGGTGTTGAAAGATGAGTCCTCAAGGCACTCGCCATTTCTTGCAGGCAAGATGCCGGTATCAAAATCTTTTTCAGGTGAAGTTGTGTCCTCATTACCTCTTTAAGATCGCTTGCATAATGATAAATATGCCAAGAAATGACTTGTGAATTACAATGTGCTTATCCAAAATTTCACAACTCTGCCTTAGATTCTGTATCTTCTGATGAACTGTCAGTCGAGGAAACTTCCGGTGATGCTACAGGCTCTGGGTTCTCCAGTTCATCACCTAATATTTTGGCAGTGAATTTTCTTGCCTCATAGTCGAGACTCGTCCACTCAGAAACAATTCTTCTAGCACCCTAAGAGTGAGAAGAATTTGACAATTAAAATAACAATCTTAGTATAAGTATATTTCCTTAGAACGGAAGATTCATCTAGAAGAATAGACAATTACCTGAAGTTTTGGTTCTTTTGTCATTGGATTGTTGCAAAGATCAATGGTTTTTGCCCTAGATTTTGTGGCATTACCACACCATGACTCACACCATAGCCATTCTTGGGGTAATGAAAAGATGGGTACTGTATGCTGAGCATAGTTTGGAAGATCCTGAAATAGTAATGACAGATACATGAATATTACATATAGTACCGTAAGCTGTGTCTTGAGCTGTGTGAATCTTAAAAAAGTAAACTAAGCTAAAACACCCAGGTACCGTTTTTCAAGCAAATTTTAACAACTTGCTTTTTATTTTGGTCATTATTTTTGTGATCCTTCAATATCCTAGAAATTGAGAAACGTGGTAGCAACAAATTGAGGAGAAGAACAATATTTATGCCATTAACAATGGTAACGAGTAAATCAGTGCAAAAAATGATAGCTGAAAAAGGTTTAATGAATTTGACTTGCCTGATCCAGATTGGCTAGACTGTTTGGATCCTTGCTAAGAGTTTCATAAAAGACTCTTAAATTATCTCCTGCTGCTGTCTCACGAAACTTTACCAAGTCAACCACATAGAGTGCACTGCAGAAGCAGGGTTATGTTAAAGCCCATATCATTTTAAGAAGAAAACAAATTCATTGTTGCACAATAAGTAATCACAAACCTGATATGGTATGGTCTACCCCGTAAATGCTCTTTCCAGAATCCCTATACAGAATAGAACGAGAACAAAGAGGATATTAGACTAACAGTAGTATCATAATTACTATTACCAGGTGTAAAAAGAATAAAACAGAGTAAAGACTTTCAATTTTGCACATGGCACAGGGACAGGTGTGGTATCACATTACCTGTCTCCAAAATCGATATCCATCCATGTCCTTATTGTTGTCACAAAAAGGAGTATATGCAAGAGGTCTTCCCTTTATATCCATGTCATACAGTTCTCCCATATCTGCCCTAACAACTTGATCAGCATCAACAAATATAACCTACAAATGCATCATTTTGCATCCATGAAGTCAGCAAGAAATGCAACAGATAAGTACAGTTGTCTAACAAGAACCAATTAACAACAATACCTTTTCCAATGAAAGGGGAAATATAACATCGAGGAACAAAATTTTATATGCCCAGATAATTCGCTGCTTTTCTTTCTGCTTGTGCAACCATGTAGGCCACTTATAGGTAATTAGTTCATACTCAAAGCCATATTCCTCTGCCATTTTTGGAATCACATCCTGCATTTTGTATTAAATAACCAGAGAGCATATGCATCAGACATGCTTTTTAAAATTATAGGTTAACAAAGGGAAAAAGTGCTAGACAAAGATGCAAATTTGCCAAAAAGATATAGACAACCTTGAACTGAGGAGACAAGTAGTTCTTTATAAACCAGAATTTCACTGGATGGCGAGTATTCTTTAATACGCTTAAAATCATAATTTTAAGGAAGCGTTCATATCTGTAAGAAAAAAAAAAGGGTAACAAATGATTAAGAAGAAATAAAGAGAATAAAAAGATGTTGTCATCGATGACAGAGAGATGGGTACTTATACACAATAGGCCGTCAATGCAAACCAGAAGACACCTTAAAGATTGCAATGACTTTAAACTTCAAGGTGGGCAAAATTCCTATTTTAATAAAATACAGAAGTTCTTCGATATGCCAATTATTTATGCTACCTTCAACACCGTTCTAGATCATAAAAAAAATTATAAACAGTGTCATCCTACCCAAACTGCAAAGCATAGAATTCTTTTAAACAGCAAAATGTGGCATTTAGTAATGCAACATAAAGTTAGAGAAAGGGCAAACCAAAAGCAAGCAAAAAGAAACAAGTTTGAGTAGGAATGTGGTGAAGAAAGTTAATGGAGTTAAGCCTGAGAAAGCATGTTGCTGCAGATCAATTTATGAACTAGCATACAACAGAAGCAAAAAAAGTGGCTGTGCACACACACAATTCAAAAGTATATTATCCAACTTCCACAGTCTATCTCCTAAAAGAAAATTAAGTACCTATACATGTATGGAGACAAAGTTAAACTTATTAAGTGTAAGAGGGTGAAATACAGATCTAAAATAGCCGCTTTGGCACCAGTGATGAATGTTATCAAGGGCAACATATACCTCCATGCATATATAAACGCACGCACACAGACATCTATATATAAACATATAATATGTAAATGCTGGAAATCTACTAAGCAAGGAGCAGAGAACCAAATGATCACATCAAAAAGAGTTCAATACTTACAAATGCCCTGAAGCAATTGAAAATATGTTAATTGTTTTTCCACGTCGTCCACCTTTCCCCTGCTCCTGAAGGAGGAAAAGCCATCAATCATACCACTACTTTGAAAATGGCATTAAAATAAATCTCAGAAATTAAAATTATGGAAAGCCATGTCTGTAAGTGAACAATACCCATAAAGATAATGAAGGATGGAAGATCTGAGAAAATAAAACTAACACATTGCTCAAGTTTTGGCTCAAAAGGCACTTACTATAAGAAAATATTACATCCTATTGCTATATTTGCACTTCACATGTTCACCATTTTATCAGTCCCGATCTTTCTCTTCCCTAATTCTCCCTTCTTATTTTAAGTACATTCATCAAGTAAACCTAAATAAGATTGGCACCAAAAGCAAGCTCTGGTCCTTAGTCCCCTCTTAGTATTTTCCTTTTCATTTTTTGCTGTCGTCTTTTAAAGCCACATCGTTATCTCGAAAAATATTGAAGTTAAACAGCTTCCGTGGATTTTGATCCTCTTAAAAAAGAGCAGTACATAAATAATCAAATTTAGTTAGCATGAAGTCTTTCAGTAACCCTTTTGGACAGCAATAATACAAGAAAAAAGGAGAGCATTACTAGGTCCACATATTAATCTCTTTATAGAAAAAATAGAAGTAACTAACCAATGTAAGGTTAATAGCCATAAGGATTTCTTGTATTGATTAATTATGAAAGAAATACTAACTGACGAAGCAAAAGAGAGACTGAGCAAATTACATTATGGAAGAGAAAACACATAGTGCACACAACAATCAGAAGATTGGCTATAAACCAAGTTCATAAGAATGCTTAGTGGCTACATTTTTTTTTTTATAAAGAAAGAGCTCAGTGACTGATACTAAAGAGGCAGGTAAATTAATTGAAACAAAGTTCACCACTTATTAGCATAAAGCTCAAGAAGATTTCTCGGAAAATACTGATGCTAAATATAATTCAGAAAAATATAAATAAAAAATTCTCCTAAAAATATAAAAAATAGCAAAATTAAAATTTAATTTCATGCAACTTCATTTCGGTACCATTTTTGAAGTTGATTTGGGTAGTTTTAAGTTGTTGCACGTCTTAATGTATGCTAAAGTTTGGTGTTGCTAGTGCCTAAGGACAAGGCTGATAAAAGCCCATATTATGGTTGCACCTGGAAAGTAATTTCAAGAACAAAAAATAAGCAGCTTTCTATGCTTCCTATCACAACTATCTTTTTACACTTATTTTGACATAGGTTCTAGGGCAAATTCTCTTTCACTTTTCTCGTATCGTCTTTCCTATTCAAATCCCTAATCCCAGGTCCAATTGTATCAATTTCTTGGAACAATTAAGGTGAAATATGTATTAAAGCACAAACAAACAAGATTTATTAAAAAGAAGTGATTAAAATAAAAGCTCACCACCGAAGTCTCATTACTCTTTTTCGATTGCTCACTACCACCAATAAAACCAGAAGCCCATTTCAAAAAGTTTGAGTTCCAGCCACTTTGACCCTGATAGGAGTAGGAAAAAGGAAGTTAAGCCATTTATCCACACGAAGATCCCAGCCATCTCTGTGCGCTATTGAGAATTGCAGCAAATATTTTCAAACAGCATTAAGAACTTACCCTGTTTTCTTTTGAACCCTTGCCATCATCAGCTGAAATAAGCAATTTTTCATGCTCTTTTCCCTTCTTCTTTGCTACTTCTAGATGAACTACTTTACCTCGCAAATCATTTATAGTAATGCGCTTTGACAAAGATTTCTCTTGACTTCCATCATCACCACCATCCCTAAAATGATATAACTCAGAACTTCGTCCTGGAGCAAGTTGCAGGTACCAAACTCCAGGAGATACTTTCATCTGCCAATATCCCAAGTTGGCCATCACAATAGTATCAACCAAATGAGGTGTATTCTTCGTTCCAAGAATCAGTTGAAGACCTCTGGGAGGGTCACGGTCCTTCTCGGCACAATGACCTAAAGTACACACCCAAAGATAAAAGTATTAGGACTATGCATACAGTAGCCATCTACTGCTCAAGATAGGGTCTAAAATTCACATCATTTCTAAACAAAAATTAACTCACCAGTCAGAACAAGAGCTTCAAGTTCAAAAACTGCTTGTAATGTCCTTGTGTCACCCAGGTTCTCAAGCAAAATATTGTCCAGGTCATGACTGAAGTATTCATATCCACAGAGAAAAATTAGTCAAGGGAGTAAATGTAATTGTGTTGCCACTTTGCAACATTCCATGATAAGGAATAAGGTAGGGAGCAATAGACAAAGACAGATATCAAATTGTTAGTATCGAGAAGAAGCATACACAGCAATGACAGGCTCAACAAGCCATGGCTCAGGAACATCCAGGTTCATGGTAAGTGTTTTGGACAATGGCATATTTGCAAAAAATGCTTGGGGCCCATTTACTGTATAATCAGTGCCACTAAAATCATCCTGCAAAGTCCTAACACAGGTCAGACACCATTCTTTAGTGCTCAAAACTATCAGTTAAGAAAGTGAGATGCATACCATGGTTGGTACAACATATCTGTAATAATTCTTCAGTGGAAGATCGACAAGAGAACTCTGCCACAAAGTAAAAGCATATAATATTTTCCCATGAACTTTAATTCATAATAAAAATAAGACTTCAAGCAAGAAACAAAATAAAATCTAAAGTAATCAGAGAACTTGCTTCAATTAAACAAACTACACACTTAAAAAACTGCAATAACCTTACAGGCTGATACTTTCAAGGCCAGACCATTCAATCTTAACTAATACTTTCAGAAATGTGGGACCCATAATGCTCACCACAATGGAACATTGGAAACATGGTGAGAACTGTTTGCTGTTTCTTTCAGTGTCTGTTAACTTTCCCATCCTACACATAGACCAGGTAAGGTCCTATGCTAATATGCCCTCGGCAAAAGGCTGCATCTCTCCCCATCTCCCGAGACACTTTCTATTTCACAAGCACCACACTTTCTATTGACTCACCAAGAGTTATCTACTGATGTGACTACAACAGGCATGTTTAACTGCGTTATCATGCCACCATAGGCATGAACATGCCAACTATTTTCTATTCACAAACACCACATAGAAAAAATAACCAAAATTACAAATATCGACTCACCAAAGGATTAAGTACAATGCGCATGCTTGGATGGACATACTTAGCCATAAGTCGGAGAAGTGAGGATAGTTTCTGACCAGATGGACTTAAAGGATCAACAACCGCATCGATATGAATACTAGCATTCTCATTCTCTAAAACAACAGCACTGGAAACATTTTATAAAGAAAAATGAAGAGAGTTAGAAATTTTTCGGAGAAGATATAGTAGAAGTCAAGCTTATATGCACAAACAAATGAAACATGCACTATTATATGAACAGCAAAGATGGATTTTAGAGGGACGGTTAACATGATTCTAAAGAGACAATTGAAATTTAAGCATACAACAACGGAATTATTATGCAGATAAAGATATAGCTTTAAGAACACAAAAGGTAAATCTTTTTCTTTTGTTACATAAGGGGACCATATGTTCCCAATAAAAATAGACATACTGTCCTGCAGAGGCCTAAAGTGGCCACAATTTGGATTGGACTGCAGATTCATAGAAGCTTGAGTAAGTTTATTAAAAGGAAGAAATTGTTGTATACAAGGAATGAAAAAGGTGAGAATGTAATACATATTTATAGTGACATTGACCTTTTGTTTGATGAGTGCAGTCCTGCTTTTTGTCTTCACAACACCATATACTGACAATAATGATTAACCAAGCATAGAAATACAGATGATGTCCGGTAATTCTTAAGAGTATGATGAACTAGAGTCTAGAGAGGTAGGCAGGAAAAACAAAAATAACGAAGGAATTGGTATGGGGTTATAGTTGAAAATTTTGAAGAAATATTATGCCCATCATGCTATTCGATCAATGTCTCCCAATTCATATATCACAGACAACGGAGATTTATCAAAAGAAACCATTCTGAAATCAGTACATAAAGAGAGCTTTGTAAAAGAAGATCAAAAGACATAAAAGGTAGCACAGCTTTGAGAAAATTCAACTGTGAAAAGAAACAACAAAACCTAATCCTAACCAAAAAGCTTTGTAAGCCCTTACCTGTATTCTGCATTCAAAACCTCAAACCGTGCACTTTCAGTACTTCGATCCCTCGTAGCCATCGAAGAGGACACAAACATGACAATATCACTAACATATTTGCTGAAAGCAGGAGGAACATCAGTATAAACACAGGATGTCTATTCTGAAAGATAAAATTCTGAAAAATACAGTATTCTATCTGCAGTAAACAATGAAAATTAGGTGCTCAACCAAACTTGAAAAATGAATTGCCAATCAGATACGAATAACATAAACCAGTACACCTAGTAGCTTGTGAAAGAGCAAATAGAACCACAAATTACAGGTATGGAATTAACTGCATAGACTGCAATATAAGGCAGGTATGGAGATTAAATCAAGAAGATAATCAGCAAGGAGCAGAAAACCAACAAACCTTGTTAGCATGTCAGGATCTACGCCCTGCCAATCAACTTCCTCAATAATCTCTACAATGTGCTTTATTCTATGCTTGAACTCAACTGACTCCAAAAGATGCAGATCATGGCTAAGAAATACACCAGCATCAACAGAAGTAACCTATCAAACAAGGAAATTAAAAAAAAAAAAAAAAAAAAGAGAATGATATGAATTTATTATCAGCTTCATACACACGCAAAAAAATAATACTGATCATAATTGAAAAAAAAATTAAATAAAGGTTATTGACAGTGCAAACAGCATAGGAACCACTCCACCAAAAACACTAAAGATATATGAGAAATTTTTGAGAGATAGGACAAACCCTTCCATTGGTAATGACTGCATTAACACCAGATGCAATCCCAAATTGTCTATACAAAAATTGTGCCACCTGCATAAAATTGCAATTTAACATATTAAATCTCTAATTAGAAACACAAACTAGCATTGGTCTGAGACTAGGAAACACAGTTTAAAACAGAACTAATACATGTCAAACAGAAAAATTAAAGCATTGAGTGAGAGGAGCAAAGAATCAACTAATGTTACCTTATTCAAATTTTCCCTCAACTTCTGATCAGAAGCATTGGGTAGAGAGGATTTATATTCCTTAGATGACAGTTCATTTGCCTCAGCAAGTTCGTAGACCTTCTCAATGAATGCTTGAGTGCTTTCAGCTGCTACGGGAGATCTAAGGTAATTAAGCTCATAAAATGAGCATAGTTGATCTAAAAACTCTAATGCCTTCTTCTTATGACTGCAACGCAGCATAAACGCAAGCAATATCATATTAGGAAGGAGACCTGAGAATGCAAAGCATACTTATAAAATCAAATTTAAGGGAATAAAAGCCGGTAGAAACACTCAGGAAACCTATATGAGGCTGCAGTAATCTCAAAGGTTTTCACAAGTAGAAGACTTGGCAAATCAGCATGCTGACTAGCACTAAATAGCACACCAACACGAGCACCTTTGGAACCTCCAATCTGGTAAATAGAGCAGGCATTGCTAGAACATTCAATAATGATAGTGACAATATTAATAACACCATAGAATGTACAAACATATTCAAAGATCAATGCAAAAGTTCAAGCATAAAGAATAACCAGATAACGAATTCCTTCATGAAGTAAATTTATTCCTCTTTTTGATGTAATATCCACAGAAAGAAGATGAGTTACAGGCTTCACATCATCCACAGCTGTAATTGATCAACCCATCAAACATGTGTCAGAATGTAAACACCTAAAGAAGATAGTACACTGAAAATAATAACTAACATAAATGCTTACTTTCAGGAGAATGTAAGTAATTAATGTCATTCAGTATGGATCCCCCTGCAAAAATTGATGAAGCCAAAGATACAAATGTTGGTTTGACCTTGCCGTCAACAACAATCTATATACAACCAATAACATATTAGTACAAACACACCCCAAAATCAAAATAAGGCAGATGTGATATTCCAAAAAGAATGTAACCGATGTTTACCTGGGGATTATAACGACTAACACCATTTTCTGACAGAAATTTGTCAAGCACATCAGTGCGAGAATTTATTTGACCATAGTAAACTTGTTCTTGTATTCTGGGAAGCTCATCATTCATGGCATTTACAAGGGCTTCCTGCCAAGAGTAAAAACAAAAAGGCTTGAATTGAAAGGTTTTTAAACTTCATAAAAATGACAGCTAGGAAATCCAGTAAATGTTTAAAAATGAGAAAAGAAAGATACTCATAATTACTAGATATGATAACTCATGTAATGAACTCAAGGCATGGTGGCAAAGGGAATACACTAAATGTAACAATTCCCCACAAGGAAAACCACACAATAAGAAAAATTGTGCTTCCTAAAAAACGGATCGACTATTATGTACCAGTTAAAAACTCCTGTAAAACAAACAGCTCAAGCATGTTGAAGACATTATCTAATAAGAAAATCATAAGACCCTCAATTTAATATCTGTGTGTGTGTGTGTGTGTGTGTGTGAGTGTCATGTTGTGATAATATAAATGAATTATATAATTACCTCACTAGAATCAAAAACAAGACCATTCATCAGGAGGCAACACTGCAGCTTGCTCACACCCAGCTTAAAAACAAACATGGAGCTCTCTTCTGAAAGATCCTTATAAGTCTGTTCCTTTTCCAGCTTTAAAAGTAATTCTTGTGGTGGAGATTTTGCTTTTGGTCTACGAAAACATCAGTCATATTGATTTAATCAAACATATCTAAATATTCTAAAAGTCATGAAGCATAAAATAGGCAAATATGACCGGCATGTCTAAGCAGTACAAGTTGACTACAAATCTCTTCAAAACTTACAAAACTGTTTCCACAAATGCTCCTTCAATATGGTGCATTTCAAGAGCATCATCTGTGGACTCAGAAGATTCCATTCGTAGTCGATTCACCTATCACAAGTAGGTCAAGATCTTTAAAAGGGGCAAAATGCATCAAAACATAAATGTGGATATGACACGTCAGCCATGAGAAGAAAAACAGAAGTCATGCAAGGAGGGTTGTACTCCAAAATCAACCACAATTTGGAAAATTCAGCTTACTGGTAGAAAAGATACTGATCCAACTTAAAATAGAAAATATTCTCAGCCCAATCCTCCCTCTATACCCACTCAGCTTTACAACCTCTCTCTCGTTTCATGAAAGACTTCGCCAATTACAGCATGGGTTTTATGCCTACTATCTAATGAAATATGTAATTTCCAGTTCCAAATATAGCATGGTATTTTGCAGTAATAAAAACATAAGAACAAGAAAAGCAGCAACAACAAAAGAGCAAGAAAAATAGAGAAATCATAGTGTTGATTTATTTATGCGTAGAATCATAAACACATTTCACATTCAGAAGTTTCTGTATCAGAAAAAGGTGATTTTACGGGTAAGAGAAAAAATAAAATCAGTACCCCCAACAAGCTTAAGTCAAGGGAATATATTGAACCTCAAAACTTATTTCCCTCCCCAAGCATTAATTTATCAGAATATATTGAAGATAAACAATGCAGAAACACCAAAATTAAGTCACTAGCAAAACCAAGAAATCATCAATTTTACATCTGATAGACAGTGAAACAGACAAGCAAAATAAGGATAGTGTAAATATCAAATGCATACATTGCTCAAAAATTGAAAAGCTGTTTGAGTCCCATGGTTTTCCTTAATATAGATGAAAAGTCGTATAATCTGCAAAAATAAGAATCAACAATGTTTATTAGCACCATAAATTGCATAACCGAAACTTAAGAGCAGAAATAAGTCATTAAATAACTGAAGAGAAACCATGGGTTCAGCACAGCTTATATCAAATTTCAGAATAGATAAATTAAGTATGAAGTAAATTAAGCAACTACCAAACTGGATTTATCATCCTCAATTTCACCATCATGCACCGAAGCAGATGAATGAAGTTCACCACCACTCATTTCAATCTTCTTGATGAACTGTGTAGAATAAAGTATCACCCCAAATCTCATTGGGAAACTACTCTCATAGAAAGAAGTAATCATATCGATTGCCTGCAAAATTCCCAGTAGATAATGATTAATGACAGCCCAAAAAAAATTATGTGAGAAAGACACCAGAATAAATGAGAGAGAAAGAGAGAGAGAGAGAGAGAGAGGTCAAAAATCGTCCCAAAACAGAAGAAACATGCCTGAAGACCACAAACAGTTGCTGGATCAAGAACATAGACTGCATGGAAGAGATTCTTACGGATATACCGTAGCTGGCCGGGGAAGACAGGCATTAAAATCTGCATAAGATGTCATCAGAAGACAGGCTTTTGAGCAAGTATTAGCAGACATGCTTTAAAAGGAAATCCCACACGTGCAGAACCATCTTAGTCTTAGGAGAAATTACAAGAATTAACATACATCATTTATGTTACTCCTCCATCGCCTATACATAGCATCCTCCTCCAAGTTATTGAGATAATGAACATGAGTAGACCGAAAATCAACTCTGAACGTATCAGACTCAGGAGCAATCACGGTTGATAGAAGCTTCCGGACAGTGCCATGAGGGATCTGAAAAGATTAAAATGAATATATACACTTGCATAGATTAGATATGCCAGAGTTACCAATGGAAAGCCCATGGAAGGTCTTCTAAAATCTAGAATAAAGAGAATAATCAAATATACATAAATATATTGAAGCATGTTACTGCTAGTTGAGTAGAAATTAGGACTAGAAAAAAGGGTTAGCAGTGACAGAAAATCAATTTTTTTTTGGCAGTTAACAATAAATTCAATACATCATGCATAACAGGAAGACTAGCACAACAAATGGCCTAATCAAAAGAAATCCATAAATAAATTGCTTGTAAGCCACACAATAATCATTGTTTATGAGGGGCCATCAGTTACGGCCACCAAGATTTTTGGACCCTCCACTAGGTGTTATGCTTTCACTAAGTAACCAAGGATCAAACAAGCCCTGTGCTTATGCTTAGCATAATCCATCAAACTAGTTTTTTGTTAAACATGCAGTTGTGTGTGCATGAGAAGACAACTAAACATTCAGCTCCAACATTTATACTACTAGGTTTGTTCTTAACTGGTGCATGTTCAAGACTTATCTGAACAAGTTTAGGAAACACACATCTTTCTTCTACTACATATAGAAGAAAGGCGAAAGTAAAAACCAGTTGCTAATTTAGATATTCCAACAATGATATATATTAAGCAAAATGAAAACGAAAGCATATTCACCTATCAATCAAATAAGATGGAAACTAAAATAATTCACCTTCAACTTTGAAAACTGATCAGCCAATGATAGCTCCTGATGGACCAAGTCTATCAACCTATAAAGAAAATAAAGGCCAAATATCAGAAGTAGTCCTATATTGATCAAGTCACATCAAAGAAATTGAAATCATACCCAAAAGAAAAAAGAAAGAAAGAGCTAATGGGAAACTCAAGAATGGGTTTAAAACATGGACTGCAATAATACAAAAAAACAAGACATTGAACACCACAACTATAAGAATTTAAATTTTATGACCGTAGAATCAAGAGTGATATCCCTGGATTGTGGATTCAGTCAAAACATTGAACACAGTAAGGCTTTTAAAAGAATATAACAGAATATCAACAATAAGTCATCACATGGAGAAAAGGCTGATGCAGCTAGATTCTGTCTTCTTCTTTTTCATGCGCCTAGATATTAATTTTACTTACTATGAAAGTCTTCTTTAAATTAACTCTGAAACTTCATGAGAAAGTTTGTTTAATAGAAGTGAAAATAGCACTGAAAATCACAGTAGTGAATAATTAATCTTAACTCTTGAAGTGCTACCTTTACATGATGAGCATTAACTAATCTTATTTAAAATTCTTTGGTAATTACAATTAAGGGTTTCAGAGTTAGGGGACCAAAGATAAATATTTCAACATGTCACGAATTCTAACAGATGTGATCTTCAGTGAAGCACAAAAGAAATAGGGGAGAAAAGGCATTACAGATAAAGGTCAACATCTTCAATATTGATCAAAGCACCATTCAGAGCCATTAAGGACTTGCCAGGAGGCATCATTCGCTGGTTTGCAATAATTTCCTCTTTGATGGAGTCATTGAGCTGCAAAATGTACAAATATGTACACATTGATTAAGAATACCAATTGGACACCTTATCATTTTGGAGCCAGTATGAAAAATATATACAGCAGCTCCAACATTGAAAGTGACACCAAGAAGTTACCTTCATCCGAGATAAAGAAGAAACTACACTAGGAAAATTTTGGTTGATTTCCTGCATTGCTTGCAAAGGATCAGAGGCCTGTACAATTCTCTGTGCAGTTTGATGCCCTAAATCTGTTGGGAGAGATCATACAATCTGAAGATTAAAAATACATAATAAAAAGAACCAGGAAAAAACACAAAACTTAAACAAAAAATTACCTTTTAGCTCCCAAACATCTAGTGTATCAGATATTGTTGATGACAATAGATAATCCCTAAAAGCCATTATCTCTGATGTAAACTCGGGTTTGCGTTCCTGCAAATGGAAATAAAAGCATTAACTTCAGAATGATGTTGTACAGGCTTTTTGGCTAGAAATCATTATGATCAAAGTTCACTCCAACCAACAAAGAGATTCTGTGATTAAAGTTTAATTTAGATATATGTCCATATAATTATGTCCCTAGAAAAGGTTGAAAATTTGTATTGGAAGAAAATAGGAACAGAGTATAAGTAAATATACAGTAACAAACCAGAATTTTCGAGAATATGAACCCTCTAACTTCTTGGCTAAGATCTTCAGTCCGAGGATCTTCCAGGGTTACACCTGCAGATTAAACTTCAAGCCCTTAGAAAAATAAATCAGAAGTCAAAGCAGTAAAGAACTTGATTATGAAGCAAACAGGAGGCTTACTAATGTAAAAAATCATGCAGCAATTCTTTTCAAGTTATATTCATGATGCTATCGTGTCAACTTAAAAACTAAAAATAACGAGAAATTTTTAGAGCAAAACTTCAGAAATGAAAAAGAAAAAAGGGGAGAAAAAGACACTATAGACTAATCAAGCTTAAAAGTACCCAAAAGCCACAGAACAGCCTATCTAGAACAGTTCAAAACAAACGTGTCCATAGGAGAGAGTACAATATCATCAAATAAGAGTCATAAATAAGCCAAAAAACATCGACCATTAAAAATCTGCCATGACTGACAAAGAAATATCAAAAAGAATTCAAGTGCAAAGATAAAAATAAGCAACTAACCAAAAGTGACAGACAACAAACATGAAATACCCATATCAAAGCATCAGAATAAAATAAATAAACATATACATGGAAAAATTGAACCTAGTTACAACAAATTTATTCTAGTAAGGATCAAGCATGAGAACTGACTTGGCATACAAAGAAAGACTATATTTCTAAGTTGCAACAGCTCCAAGAGTGTTAACCTTTCTTTATGGTACTATCATCCATAGCTTTATATTCCATATTCTTCAAAGCAAGCTCTACGCCATAACCACCCAAGTTTAAGGAATCCGTTGCGCCAACAGCTCCACAGAGTCCAACTTCTGCTTCACAACCAGAAGGTAACACTGGTCTGACAACATACTTAATTTTCCCCTGGATGTTAATGAAGAAAGTCAGAAATCATAACAGCAGTTCTACCAAAGAGTATGATATCATAGTTCATATAAGAAAAAGGAAGTCAAGGAAGGTAGGGAAAAAAAACTCAATGCAGATGATTCCTGTCTGACCTGTAACATTCAGTAAAATAAGCATATAAATGAAGAAATTCTAGAGATCATCTGCAGTATGCTACTAAACCAGTACAGATTGTTCCTACTAATTGCCAGAAGGATCTGGTGCTAGGTGCAAAGAATGATCATGATCTATGTATTTTTCTCTTACAATAAGTTACTACTTCAAACAGGTCTAAGATACTGTGATCGGAATAGGTGATTTACTACAAAATATATTAATTTGCAATTAACACTTTTCATAGAGCAATAAAACTAACAGGAAACGTCACCTAAGTAAATCTTACATGTTATCTACTTTATAAGTTTTTTTTTTAAATTTAAAAAAAAAAAAAAAAAAAAAAAAAAGAGCCAACAAACTTCAACAGTACCACAACAGACCTCTTTGGCAGCTTGAACTAGGGTAACATGGAATTCTCTAAAACAATCCGTTCCAAGAGCACCATATAGAATCGCAACTGGACTCATAGTATTTGAATCAGAATGGATGTGATCAAAATCATATACTTCAGGCTGTTGAAAGGAGTCTCCACTGCTGGCAACCAACAAATGATAGTAACAACCATCCAACCATAAATAGTCGCCATTAGTTCCAAACTTAAAAGTTATATACATATATAGCATAAGAAATAGTACTAATAAGGAGCAATAGTTACAGTTCATTAGGTCTCTGAAGCCACAAAAGCAGTTCTGCAACATCAAAGAACAGTGCCCCACCGGTGTCTACCCAGCAACATTTTCCACCGGGACTTTTGGGATTTACACCAACAAGCAAGGGATCCAACTTTTTAGTTGTTATGGTTTCATTAGCATCTACACCATTCCCATCGTTGGAGTAACTATCATCGGCAAGTGGAAAAGAAGAAAGAGACTCCACTGCTAATTGCCGGTAAAGAACCAATTGCGGTGATGCTGATCTTAAAGTCAAGGAGAATTCAAATAACGATGCCAATGATTCACTCACAAGAGAGCTGCCATGTTTCAAAATTTTCTTAAGGCAGTCTTTAGCCGAATGAAGATCATCAGCAGTTTTTGGAACATGTAACCAATCATCAATAAACTCCCAGAAAAGATTTTTCGACTCTTTAGAAAGTAATTCACTGTAAAAGTTAGAAAAGAACAAAACAAACAAAAATGTGGAAAGAGTTTAGATAGGTTCAAGAAACAAATACCATACAAATTGGAATAACTAACGAGACAGATATATAGAGAGTAAACAAAGAAATAATTCCTTCAACCCAACACATACCAACAACTAACGAATCATAAAACTGAAGAAGTTCAAATGAAAGTAACAAAAATAAGAAACAAAATGGATTAAGAAGAAGTAAAAGGGAACAAACCCGGCTTCCAAAAGCAAAGGAGTACCCGACCACTTAGCCCGAACCGCAACTTGAACGTTCTTTGGTCTTCGATTTTGAGCTCCAACGAAAGTGAACCCAGAAATGATTACACAAGCAAGAAGGATCAAAGTGCAAAACCGAGATCTAAAACGGGTCTCCATTTGTGTAAAAATCAAATGGGGTTTCGAAATTATTTGAATCGAATTTGGGGTTTAAATAGATCCAACATTGATGGGCAATTAGAGATCAGAGACAGAGAGAGTCAGCTCAGAAGAACTAGAAAGAGAGGTTTTATAAGAGGGAGGAAGACGAGAAGACCATTGGGGGAAGACTTCATAGAAAAGAGCCAAAAAGAGGAAGAAAAGAGCCGGGTCTTTTTAACGGCTTTATCGTCTTTGCATAGAAAGACCCAAGGATATTTTGGGAAATCCAGGGCTTTGAAGCCAAGCCTCGGATTTTTTAGAAACACGTCACGTACTGACGTGTTGCAATGTGATTGGAAGAAGATAAACCCTTGAATTCCGCTCGCTTCTTCCCTCCTCTTTTTTTTTTTTTCCCTCCTCCGGTGATCGAAAGTCGAAACTACACGAGAAGGGAAATATAATATTTGAGACTTGATTTTCAGTTTTCACTGACCTTGTTGACGTAAATATCTCTGTCTGGAAACCAATCATCTGCTAAAAAACCCACGTTGCTGGGGATCAATCTGCATTTATTTCTTAGCACTCAATTGCCGGAAAATTTTCAGCTCTGTTTGGAAGAAATTAATCGCTGGTTAGAGCTCGCGTCTATGGAAACAGTATGGTTACTTAGATTAAAGGTTAGGGTTTCTGGAGGCATTATTGGAAACAAACGACAAGAGAAGAAAACAGAGGTGGAAGATGGATGGTTGCTACGGTGACATAGCCGTTATGCCGACCGGAAATTATTTAAAAAAAAGAAGAGAGAGAGAGAGAGAGAATTATGAGATAACCGACTGGCCGGGAAGAAGATTGAAGAAGAGCTGGACAGCTGGTAAGTGGTAACAGTCCGGTGGCGCGCGGCAAGAAGAATTAATTTTTTTGACCGTTATAAATTTGTAAAATTGCAATGCACACGAAAAAGAAAAGCTGTTAATTTCTAAGTTCACCGCTAATGAAAAGAAAAAATAGGGAGTAATGAGTAATTATAACGAAAAAAAAATTGCCTTCGAAACTCTTTTTTTGTTTTTGCCAGAATTATAAAAATGGAAATGTAAGTAGAACGGTACAAAATTAGTTAGAAGTTATAATTCTCACATCCTAATATTGTTGGCAGCAAAAGGAGGTTAACATGTATGAAATGCATGAAAACTGAAAAGAAATATTATTAAAACGAGTAGTCATCCAATCTGCACTTCTATTCCATTGCTTTGCCATGGATATACACTCACATTAACATATGATCTTGGATAGGTTTAACGTGCCTTTTAAGGCAATTTAAACTTCTTTTAAACATGAAAAAGCCATTTTGATTGACTTTAATTCAAGTGATAAGGGTGAAATGAGCTATGGTTAGAACTTTTAGTTATAGTGGTCAATTTGACTACAGGTGGCGATAAGAGTATTGTGTTAAAAAACTGTCTCGCAGTCACCACACGATCAAGTTTGCAATATTCTTTGACCATGAAAACAACACATAAAAGTCTTTGGTGGTTATTTGTGAGTTACCGGCAGATAATATCTTATTTAGTACTATTAAAATACAAAGTTCATAGCTATCAAACCACGGTATTTAATTAAGATCAATTGGCTGAATTGGTATATGTCTTAAATCATCATCTTTGAAAATGTCTGTCTACAACAGCTACAGGCAGCCTGAAAGTAAACGCTTTCCCTTTACCGCTTATATTCCTATTTGCATTGTAAAATTATTAACAAAATTAAAGAGGGTAGCTTTGATAGTATACCTAGCTAGCTCACTAGCTCTGTTCTTGACAAATACTTTTGTTTCAGTGAAAGGCAATATGAAGGCTTGTTATCTGATTCATCAATCTAAATGGCTGCTGAACTCGGTCTGGTTTGTTTTAGTGCTGTTCCTGTCCTGTTCTGCCACTTCATATAGTGCCTGCAATCAACTTGATCATGATTCTTTACTGTCTTTCTCTCTCGGATTAGCTCCCTCCTCTCCTTTGAACTGGTCTTCTTCCACTGACTGCTGCACCTGGGAAGGAATTGGTTGCGATGATAAAGGTCGGGTAACCTTCCTATGGTTACCATTCAGGGGCCTAAAAGGTGGAATCTCTCCTTCCTTGATGAATATGACACATCTCAGTCACTTGAACCTTTCTTTTAACCGCCTCAGTGGTCCTCTCCCTGCCAAGATGTTTTCATCTTTCGTTTTGCTCGAGACTTTAGACTTGAGCAACAATCTTATTTCGGGTGAGCTGCTGCCCTTGTCCCAGCTATCCAGTCTTCTTAAGTTGGTAGATTTATCCGGTAATCAGTTCAGGGGGTTAATCCCACCAAAATTCTTCCAACTAGCTGAAAATTTGGCTACCTTTAATGTCAGCCATAATGGATTCAGTGGTTCCATTCCTTCCCAAGTTTGTGCTGATCATTCCATGTCAATCAGAGTCCTGGATTTTTCATACAATGACTTCAGTGGAGAAATACCTGCAGGACTTGGAAAATGCTCCAAACTCCAGGTTTTTCGCGCAGGTTTCAACGGTCTGTCTGGACCAATTCCAAATGACATCTACAATGCTGCAGAACTGCAAGAAGCTTCACTACCAGTCAATCACCTCTCTGGACCAGTTGGAGATGACATTATCCGCTTGACCAACATAGAAATCATTGATTTCTCTGCTAATGAGTTGAGTGGTATGATCCCCCGAGATATTGGGAAGCTTTACAATTTGAAGAAGTTATTCATTCATGTCAACAATCTGACTGGTTTTCTACCCACATCTCTGATGAATTGTACGAACCTCACCTCATTGAACTTGAGGGTTAACTTTTTGGAAGGCAACCTCTCAACGTTTGATTTCTCTACACTCCTAAACCTTCGTACAATTGACCTAGGCAACAATAGACTCAAAGGAAGCTTGCCATCTAGTCTTTATGCCTGCAAGTCATTGGTCACAGTTCGATTAGCTAGTAACCAGCTAGAGGGGCAAATTCTGCCAGGCATAGTTCAGCTGGAATCTCTGTCTTTCCTCTCACTTTCCGGCAACTATCTAACAAACATCACTGGCGCAATCAACATCTTAATGGACTGCAAGAATCTCAATACTTTGATTATCTCTGGAAATTTCAAGGGCGAGGAGATGCCTGACAGTGGTGTCCTATCAACCTCATATGGGTTCCAAAATATCCAGATTCTAGGCTTAGGAGGTTCTAGACTCACCGGCCGAGTGCCAACTTGGCTGGATAAGCTTAAGAACCTAGAAGTCTTGGACATATCAGAAAATCAAATTACAGGTTCAATTCCTAGTTGGCTAGGAAGTCTACCAAGCCTGTCGTACTTGGACATGAGTGACAATATCATTTCAGGGGAACTTCCTATAGGCCTCACAAAGTTACCTGCATTAATGCCATCCAAGAAAAATAACCAAGTAAACAATGGCAATCTGGAGCTTCCGGTATTCATAGGCATTTTCTATGCTACTAATTTTTATGCATACAGTAAACTCTACAGCATGCCACCCTCTATCAACCTTAGAAACAACAATTTAAGCGGAGAAATCCCCATTGAGATTGGTCAACTGAAGCTTCTCCATGTGTTGGATCTCAGCTATAATGACTTCTCTGGCAACATTCCAGATCAATTATCCCAGCTCACCAACTTGGAGAAACTGTATCTGTCTGGAAATAAATTATCTGGTAAAATACCAACATCATTCAAGGGTCTCAATTTCCTGTCTTCGTTTAGTGTAGCATATAACAACCTACAGGGACCAATCCCCTCAGGGGGTCAGTTTGACACTTTCAACAGCTCCAGCTTCGAAGGAAATCCAGGATTGTGTGGTTCAATTTTGCAGCGCTCTTGTGCTGCAACTACGGAACCCCCATCACCAGGAAAAGAGCAATCTTTTAACACCTACTTTGTCATTGCTGGATTCATTTCTGGACTGATTGTTGGATCTGTCAGCGGATCACTGTGCCCCACCAATAAGCTGATCAAGTTCCTATGGTACTTTCGGTTCCTCGACATCCAAAACCAAAGTGGGTGGGCTGTTGCTTGTCAGTTGTCACCTTATCTGTGATCATCATGTGTAGTTAAATGCATGCAGTTTTGAAGTAAAAGCAACAAAACAGATACAGCTAAGGCTAGATCAGAATAAATTAGACTGGTTAACTAGGTTAGATCGATTTGAAGAAGCCTAGGCAGGCAAACATTAGGCAAGAAACTGGGTAGATCAGGAACCATAGTAGTGACCGAAGTTTACTTCTGTTTTTTCCCATGAATATCTATGATGCTGTGTAATTATTCTTGAAACAATAAAGAAAAACATGATGTTCTTACTGTAATGTTTTAATCATTTTGCCAAGAGTAAGGGCTATATACTCATGAGACAAGTTGTACGGCATGACTCATAAGAAATGAAAATTACAAATAAAAGGATAAATTGTGATTTTCTGCTCTGAGATCAGTTGCATCAATTATTCTCTAAACATTCCCTACAATTTGTAACATTCTAGAACATATCACCAATATAAGACCAATATAGATTTTCTCAGTTTAATCTCAAGTCTAAGAGCACTTGTGTTCTTACTTCTTAGAAAAGAGGCGTCAGTCCATTATAGATGTAGGAAACTAATTGAAGGGCTTCATCTTTCGGCAGTTAGAGATCCATTCAGAGAAAACTAAATAAAATTTGACACTCTTGATTGCACCAATACTAATCAATCTTAAACCTTTTTCCAGAACTAGTTATACAAGAATAGAACAGTATATAAATCTAGAAATTAACAGTGAGATATCAGGAAGACAAAAAGGCCAATATCAATCTGACAGTGAGGACTGACCGACTGAGGTCTGTGGCAGAACTTCATGGTTTCTTTTCTTCAAATCCAATCAATCAATGACAAATGATATAACTATTGAAACTTTCCAATACTATACATGTAAGGAGGCATTGGACAGAATCTGGACAAGCTAAAATATCTTACCGGCAGTCTCAGTGCCTGATCCATAATTCGTGGAGTTAATAGTATAACTACCATCATTTCCAGCTTCAATAAATAGGTTGCAGCTAGTCTCTGCAGGGAAATGCTCTGTTTAATTTGCAATGATAGTTTTCTACAGCAGTTTTAACATATGGAAGGCAAGAGATAATTAACAAGAAGGAAAAAAAGAAAGTTGATATGTTTATAAACTGAATTAAAGCCATATATTCACTTTACAATGTGACAGAATCACAGAAACCAGTACAAAGCTGCAAGCAGGAGTTATTATACAATGACTATACAAAAACCTCTATACACTGGATAGCATGACGAAAAAAATGGAATTTTTGAAATTTTGCGCATTGATAATCCATTGGAGTCTTTATCTCTCTATAATCATCTGCAAAGTGCATAGCTGTCAAGCTTGCAGTACTTCACTACAATGATAAATGGTTTTTCAACTCCAAATTATCATTACAAAATGGGAAAAAATCAAAATGAGCTGGATGTGGCCAGTTTTTGGAGGAAGAAGAGAAATAAAGCCGGTATATTTACATTGCAATCCATCAAAGTGAAGCAAAAATCCAACTGCTACCTGACTTTTCATGATTATGCAGGCAGCAAGACTTCATAGAAAATAGCAAAACAAAGAAAGGAAGAAAAAAAGCTGGGTCCTTTTAACGGCTTTATCGTCTTTGCATAGAGAGAACTAAGGATATTTTGGGAAATCCAGAGCTCTGAAAGACTG
Organism: Corchorus olitorius; assembly: GCA_001974825.2. Classification (NCBI taxonomy): domain Eukaryota; kingdom Viridiplantae; phylum Streptophyta; class Magnoliopsida; order Malvales; family Malvaceae; genus Corchorus; species Corchorus olitorius. Next base: position 43,562 of record AWUE01014741.1, read on the forward strand.
AAACCAAGCCTCGGATTTTTGAGAAACACTTCACCTGATATGATTGGATGATAAACTCTTGACTTCCGCTCGTTTCTTCCTTTTTTTTTTTTGGTGTAATTTTTGTAGATTAAAACTACACGAGAAAGAAAATAATATTGAGACTTGATTTTCGCTGACCTTGTTGACGTAAATATTTGTGTCTGGAAGCCAATCATCTGCTAAAAAACCCACATTACTGGAGATCAATCTGCATTTGTCTGATATATTAATGATTTCAGTGGTACCATTGCTTCCCATGTTTGTGCTGAATATTCCATGTCAATCAGAGTGCTAGATTTTTCATTCAATGACTTCAGTGGCAAAATACCTCCAGGACTTGGAAAATGCTCCAAACTCCAGGTTTTTCGCGCCAGTTTTAACAGTCTGTCTGGACCAATTCCAAATGAGATCTACAATGCTGCAGCACTGCAAGAAGCTTCAGTACCAGGCAATTACCTCTCTGGACCAGTTGGAGATGATATTATCCGCTTGACCAACATAGAAATCATTGATTTCTCTACTAATAAGTTGAGTGGTATGATCCCCCGAGATATTGGGAAGCTTTCCAACTTGAAGAAGTTATTCCTTCATGTCAACAATCTGACTGGTTTTCTACCCACATCTCTGATGAATTGCACGAACCTCACCTCACTGAATTTAAGGGTCAACCGGTTGGAAGGTAACCTCTCAACGTTTAATTTCTCTACACTACTAAAACTTCGCACTATTGACCTAGGTAACAATAATCTCAAAGGAAGCTTGCCATCTAGTCTTTATTCCTGCAAGTCATTGGTTGCTATTCGGTTGGCCAGCAACCGGCTAAAAGGACAAATTGTGCCAGACATACTTCAGCTGGAGTCTCTGTCTTTCCTCTCACTTCCAATAAACAAGCTAACAAACATTACAGGTGCAATCAAGATTTTGATGGGTTGCAAGAACCTTGGAACCCTGATTATCTCTAAAAATTTCATGGGTGAGGAAATGCCTGATGATGACAGCCTATTATCCTCGGATGGATTCCAAAATGTCCAGATTTTAGGTTTAGGAGGTTCCAACCTCACTGGTCGAGTGCCAACTTGGCTGGCTAAGCTTAAGAATCTGAAAGTCTTGGACATATCACAAAATCAAATCACTGGTTCAATTCCCAGTTGGTTAGGAAGTCTACCAAGCTTGTTCTACTTAGATATGAGTGGGAATTTCATCTCAGGGGAATTTCCATTAGGGCTTACAAAGTTACCAACATTGATGTCATCAGAGATCAACACCCAAGTAAACAATAGCTACATGGAGTTTCCAGTTTTCACAATGCCTACCAATGCTTCTTTTCAACAATACAACAAACTCTACAGCTTGCCACCTGCTATCTACCTTGGGAACAACAATCTAAGTGGCGAAATCCCTGTTGAGATTGGACAATTAAAGCTTCTCCATGTGTTGGATCTCAGCTTTAATGACTTCTCAGGCAACATTCCAGATCAAATATCCCAGCTCACGAACTTGGAGAGACTGGATCTGTCTGGAAACAAGTTATCCGGTAAAATACCAACATCATTCAAGGGTCTCCATTTCCTGTCTTCGTTTAGTGTAGCATATAACAACCTACAAGGACCAATCCCCTCAGGGGGTCAGTTTGACACTTTCAGCAGCTCCAGCTTCGAAGGAAATCCAGGATTGTGTGGTTCAATTTTGCAGCGATCTTGTGATACAATCGCTACCTCTCCTACGGAATCCCCATCACCAGGAAAAGAGCAATCTTTTAACACCTACTTTGTCATTGCTGGATTCATTTCTGGACTGATTGTTAAATCTGTCAGCGGATCACGGTGCCCCACCAATAAGCTGATCAAGTTCCTATGGTACTTTCGGTTCCTCAACATCCAAAACCAAAGTGGGTAGCCTGTTGCTTGTCACCTTATCTGTGATCATCATGTGTAGTTAAATGCATGCAGTTTTGAAGTAAAAGCAACAAAACAGATACAGCTAAGGCTAGATCAGGATAAATTAGATAGCCATGACTGGTTAACTAGGTTAGATCGATTTGAAGAGGCCAAGAAAGGCAGATAAACATTAGGCAAGAAACTGAGGCTACAAACCTGGAGGGAACCATAGTAGTCAATCATGATCAGAAGACCTGAATAGACCTTTTACACTCCAGGGGTCACCGAAGTTTACTTCTGTATTTATTCCTGTGAATAACTATGCTGCTGTGTAATTATTCTTCAAATAATAAAGAAGATAAAGGAAAACATGCTGTATCAGTATTACTATACTGTTTTAATCATTTTGCCAAGAGGAAGAGATATGTACTTATGATAAATATAAATTGCGATTTTGTGCACTGAAATCTTCAGTTGCACAATTATTCTGTAAAAAATTCCCTACAATGTTTAACATTCTAAAACATATCACCAATATAAGACCAATACAGATTTTTTAATTTAAATCTCAAGTCTAAGAGCACTTGTGTTCTTAGAAAAGAGGCTGTGGTGCAGATGTTGGAAATTAATCATAGGGCTTCATCTTTCAGCAGGTAGAGATCCATTCAGAGACAAAATTAAATAAAATTTGACACTCTTGATTGCACTAATACTAATCAATCTTCAACCCTTTTCTAGAACTAGTTATACAAGAATAGAACAGTATATAAATCCAGAAATTAACAGTGAGATATCAGGAAGACAAAAAGGCCAATATCCATCTGATAGTGAGGACTGAGGTCTGCGGCAGAACTTCATGGTTTATTTTCTTGAAATCCAATCAATCAATGAAAAATGATATAACTATTGAAAATTTCCAATACTAGACATGCAAAGAGGCATTTGACAGAATTTGGACAAGCTAAAATATCTTACCGGCAGTCTCAGTGCCTGATCCAGAATTTGTGGAGTTAATAGTATAACTATCATCATTTCCAGCTTCACTAAAAAGGTTGCAACTGGTCTCTGCAGGGAAATGCTCTGTTTAATTTGCAATGATAGTTTTTTACAGCAGTTCTAATATATGAAAGGCTGTGAAGCTATTTTTAAGAGATAACTAACACAAAGGAATAGAAAAAAAAATAATAAATAAAAAAAATTGATATGTTTATAAATTGAATTAAAGCCATATATTCGCTTTACAATGTGACCGAAACCAGTACAAAGCTACAAGCAGCCTAGCAGGAGCTAGTATACAATGACTATACAAAAACCTATATACACAGGGGATAGCATGACGAAAAGAATGGAATTGTTTTGAAATCTTTGCGCATTGATAATCCATTGGAGTCTTTATCTCTCTATAATAATCTGCAAAGTGCATAGCTGTCAAGCTTGCTACTTCACTACAATGATAAATGGTTTTTCAACTCCAAGTTATCATTACAAAATGGGAAAAAATCAAGATGAGCTGGATGTGGCCAGTTTTTGGAGGAAGAAGAGAAATAAAGCTAGTATATTTACATTTCAATCCATCAAAGTGAAGCAAAAATCCCAACTGCAACTTGACTTTTCATGATTATGCAGCAAGTCTTACATAATTCATTCTGTTACCAAAAATCTCAAGGGAAAAAAAAGCTAAAAACCTTCAACTGGTAAGTGCAATATTCAGATTCTCATGCCACCCCAACCTTCTTGGCAACCAAATGAGGTCAATGCTTGCATCGGTGGAAGCTGATGATTGATATTAAGTAACTAAACCAATCTTATACACACATCTTCAGTTGTTCATTTATATCAACAAGTCTTTTAAGCCATTAAACATTCCAGATTACCTGAGCATGTCTCCGTTGTGGAGCTGTGGCCCACTTAATGCTGGTGAGATGCTGAAAGCATTGCCATCACCATAAAAGGAAGGGTGCCCAATAGGCATCGGTCGATCTGGAATTGCTGGAACTTCAATATCACCTTCTAACATTTTCAATGCATCCAAAATGGTAGGCCTCAAAGCTACCATTACATGAGCACACAAAATTCCAACCTGCACAAATCTCTCCATTATAGCCTTAGGATTTGAATTCACCGAATCCGCATTATTGATCAAGGAACGATCCAAGGCCTCGTCAACTTTTCCTGCCTTCACCAATGACCAAGCCCAGTCTGTTATCAGGAACGCCCGTGGTGAGCCTGATGAAGACAAATCAAGAGCTTTTCTCCCACACATTATTTCCAGAACAACCACACCGAAACTATACACATCGCTCTTCTCAGTCAGCTGGCCATAAAGAGCATACTCAGGGGCTAAGTATCCATGAGTTCCTGCCACTCTAGTAGTGAGGTGAGATTGACCTTCCCTACTCTGCTTCGCCAACCCAAAATCTGCCACTCTTGCTCTCATATCAGCATCAAGCAATATATTTGTGGCCTTAATATCTCTATGATAAATTGCAGGCTTCACACCATAGTGTAAATAAGCTAACCCCTTTGCCACATCCAAAATTATGTTCTTCCTCTGAGGCCAACTCAATGGCATTCTTCCCGTGTTCGATGGGAACAAATGGTCATCAAGATTTCCATTTGGCATATAATCATAGACAAGATACCTTTGATACCCTTTGTCATCATAGCTTTCATCAACATCAACCATACAACACCCTCTAAGTGGCACAAGATTCCTATGCTTCAAATTGCTAATAATCTCAACCTCATTGCAGAACTCTTCATCTCCTTGAAACTCTGACTCTATAATCCTCTTGACCGCGACCACGGTCCCATCCGGTAAAACCCCTTTGTAAACAAAACCGAAACCCCCTCTCCCTATAAAATTCTTCTGTGAAAAATTATCAGTAGCCTTCTCAAGATCAGAAAGTTTAAACCAAATTGAACCTGTATTAGGCCTCAATTTTGGCCTAGACCCTTGCTCCTCCTCATCAAAATTAGAATCAGAACCACCCATTTTTCTCTTTGTGAATCTTTTTTCATACCAAAAATACAAACCCAGCAAACTTAAGGTAACAAAAATAGCAACTCCAGCTCCAGTCAAGCCAAAAACAAGGGCTGAATGTCTTTTACTAGACGAACTAGAATATTGTTCATTGAAAGTCAATTGAAAAGCACATTCCAAGGTCCCAGTACTTTTAGGTCCAAACTGATTAACAATTGCAGCAGCATAAAGAACAATAAAATCAAAACAATCAGTGCTGTTAGTTTGATTACCATCAAGAAAGGTCATCTTGGCTAGAACTTCAGTAGCAGAACGAACACAAGCATCACAAGTAGTAAGATCACTGAGATCAGACCGGCAGCCTTGGTCAAGTGAGGTGGATTTCCCTAACCTGGCGACCCAATCTTGGGTTGTTTGTATGTTGGCACAAAGATAAGGCGTAATCACAAACTGCTGAGGATCAAAACACAAAGAAACAAGATCACGAGGAAGAGAAAGAGAATTGAGCCTTGACTGGAAACCCTGGAGACAAGATTTTGAAGTTGGCAAATCTGGTAACTGAAAAAGAGAGGTGTCTTTAAGATGTTGGGCGAGTCCAACTCCAAAGACTGATAATAGCAATGTGCAACAAGGTTGTTTTGCAATTTCAGCTTTTGAGGTTGAGTTTGGGCGGTAGTTGTGGCAAGCAGATGAGTTCCATGGGATTGTTGTAACATAGCTGAGGTCCACTGGACAACTTGCAGAAGTGTTTGTGGAGGCAGTCAGGGTAAAGGGAAGGGCAGACAAAAATATGAAACAGGCAAGTTCTAATCTAAACTTCATGTTCTGTCTGAGCATTTTTCCGGTTCAGTTTGATAGATTTTCTTGCCTGGTTTGGGTTTTTGATGAAAGGAAAGATATGGGTGATGACAAGAAGTTCAAGTTGCAGAGCTTAAGGAAATCAAATCATCACTTGGTCAAACGTCTCTCTTTCACTCTTCTTTGGCTGCTGAGGGATTTTTTTTTTTTGTTTCAATTGTATTCTACTTTCATCTATGGCGCGTGTAAACACATACAGATTAAAAAAAAGAATTAAAAGAAAAGGGAGCATTGATAGAAGCGTTGATTACAAGCAATTAATGATGAAGAACAACTAAATTTATATAAGTTGCTGACATAGTGCAAATGTCTTACTACCACTTACCAGGAAGAACAACTAAATTGGCTTTTTTCACTTTCCAAACATTTTCCTGAAAAATGGGTTGGTTCCTAATCTTACCACTTACCAATTACTAGGAAAATCTTTAAAGTGGCTTTAAGGTAGCCTAGTTCCCCACTCCCCAATTTTTTTTTTTTGGTACCATTACTGCCCAACTTAAACATAGCTAAGCTTAATATATTTGATGCAACCCTAAGTTATTTTATTGTCATGTTGGGTTGATTAATTTATTCTATTGAATTTTTTTTTGGTACAATATTGAAAGATATTAAATTCCATTTACTCGAAGAATTAGTATAACTAAGCTTAATATTAGTAGTACTATTCTATGTCTATTAGTACGTAAACTGAAAATCAATTTCCATCAAAAAGATTAATAAAGTCAAAAATATTTATCTGGGAGAGACATAATTTCAAAAATATCTTTGACTCAGAAACCTAACCAATTCATAGTTCAACCCCTTGAAACTGTTTTTGAGAAAATAAGACAAGAAATCATCAATTAAATCTATGTGTGTTTTTTTGGGACTTTGGATGCTTTTAGTTTCTGTTCTCGTTTTTACTTTGCTTCCACAGTTCCACTGTCTTTGCCATATTCCAAAGGCATTTGGGATCTCATGACTCATCCATTGCTTGACTTTTTTTAACAAGAAAATGACAGATATCAGCTACATACGTTTCAAACAAAAACAAATCATAAGAGAAAGGCTTAGCTAAATTAGATTTGACCACATGCTAAATTTGCTAAAATAGTAGTAATTTTCTGTCTTTGGAAACAGGACTTGCTATAAACAATTTTACATGACCCATGTCCATATTTTCTCTCCAATAAAATTTACTTCTCTATCCATATTTACTATGATCCAATTTTTTTTTTTTGGTGAGATATGATCCACTTATGTATTTAGCATGAAAGAATTTAAAAACGAAGAGTGAAAGTGAAAGTAATTTCGAAATTAAATATATAATAATCCTAAGCGTTAATTGAAGTCGGCAAAATTGGAAGCATCGAAAGTTATATAAGAGGCCGGCAATGGGATGGGAGTTACTTATAGATTTTTATTTTTGTAAATACAAATATTCATTCATCATCATTTTTTCTGCCAGATCATTATCTATATTTATTTAAGGAACAACAGAATGTTGACCGTTGAACATTTCTACTATTTTACATTATTTTAAAAAAATCGTTATATAATATTTGAATGAAAAATATATATGCCTTTTAAAAATAGAAAATAGATACTGCAAGCAATCACTTCGATAATACTTCTAAATACTCCCAAATGTTCATAACTGTCATCCATATGACAAACTGCTTTAATTCATAAATTTGCACAGAATTTTCCTTTTTGCAAACTTTGCAAAAGTTCTATGTATTATTCTTTTCCCTTTATATTAATCATCCGTTACATTCCCTTTATGGAAGATAACAACCTTTTCATCATATACCCCAAAGTGAATAGTGAATAGTGAATGGAAATAAAGATGAGATTTAATGAAAAATATATGATGGAATGTTGGATATACAAATCTGTCGTCCACAGATGGCATCCTCGTCATAAAAGCACTCTCGACATAAAGGAACGGGATGTCAAATTTAATGATCTTGATTCTTGATGAAGATTACAGGGTATTTTGTACATTATTCCATGCAGCCTCTCAATGCATACATTTTCCTTTATCATTTTATCCATCTAACAAACATCTAAAATTCTACAAAGTATTGCAAATTTACTCAAGTTTTCTAGCAGTATAAAAAAAAATGCAAGTTTCAATACCTAGGAGAATACCATGCCAACAAAACGGACAACCGTTAATATATGCTTATATTGAAAAGGAATTATACAAAGAGAAAAATGTGTTCATAGCATACCATTGAAGATATGACAAGGGATCAAGGCATGCCACAAGTATTAGTTATACGTGTATGATTTCTGGAAGTCAAGAAGTGGGCTTCTTTACTGGAGGAGATTGCCTAGAAAGAAAAGGAACATCCACCACTGTTCCAATAATATTTTCTCCAACAATCACAGTATCTCCACCCGAAGCTGCTTTAGTCTTGATGTAGCCTAAAGCAAAATGGCCAGATTCATTTCTTCCAGTCATATAGCTTGTCAGCTTACCCACCTGCAGGAATTTAAAGAATAGCTTCGTGTTAATAGTTCTCGATAATACCTAAAATATGAACCATTGGTGACCAAATTCCCCTTTTCTTCCGGTTTATACTATTTCATCTTACAGATAACTTTAAAAGGGAATGAAGTAGAACCTTTTTCCCGTTAACTGTAATTGGGCTGCCAGTTTCTGCTGGTGCTGACAAATTAATTCCCCATAGCCTCTGTTTTACTCCACCATATGTAATGAGTCTTGATATTGTCTCTTGCCCCTTATAACATCCTAAGGATAATGAAGTTAGATAAAGCATTTTTTTCTCTAATTTTTTCATAGCAGATATTCCAAGGTAAGGATCAGCTACCCTTGTTCAACGAAATTGAGTTCCACAGACCAGCCTCCAGAACATTATATTCATTAGTGAGCTCCTTTCCAGGAGCAGGGCGTCCTGCAAAATTAATTTAGATTTAGATTTAGATTTGCCTCAAAACTAATTGAACTACACTTAAGAGGGAGGAATAAAATATATATTATTATGGTGATTGAAATCCACAAGCTACTCAATAAATTTTTTTCTAGACTGCCATGTTGAACAAGACTAGTAACAGAAATGCCCAAAATGCTTCACCACAAAACACTTAGCAAATGCTTCAATTATACTCTGCATTGATAAAATGAATAAGCCACCTAAGCCATGAGAAGCAACAAAAAGAATAAAAATAAAAATCCAGAGTTACCACCTTGTGTGATCCTCAGTTTTTCCCAGGCATTAGAACCCAAAGGAATTGCACCCTGAGATAGAAGGGTTTTCCAGACCGATTCAGCTGTTGCTGGTGACATCAACAATGAAAAACCTTCTTCAGAAATGATATTTCCCACCCCAACAGTTAGAGGCATACCGTTCACCTGAAATTGAATGAAAGTCCTATTTTTGAAAATATGACAATTTCTATATGTAAGTACTATTTATATCATTGGAGACTCATACGTGTATTGAACATACATACCTCATAATACAAGATACAAGAATGCACAATAGTCCAGCATAGACAAAAATTTACAAGTTGATATCAAAATATACAGGATCTTACACTATAGTGGCAATTTGTTCCATATGGTTGCCCAACAAGATCACCAAGATTCAAATTAGACATCACCTGTTTGCAAATTACATCTAAAATCATTAAGATGATAAAAGTGAAGCCAAAACAAAAGAGCAATGCAAAATCTCTATATAAGTATATAGAAATTTTCTTACTTGGTTGCTTTGAGGACCTGCTAGAGCAAATAAACAAGTTTGTTTGGTAATGTCCTGAATCTTTACCTTATCAGCAAAAAATATGTATCTGCACAAGAAAAGCCGAGCACCACGAACCTGACAAAACTATTCAATTCAGGGAAGAAAGGCAACGAATAAAATGATCTCCAAAAGACTGAAGTACATACTTATTGAGCATTTGAACTATGTCTCCACAGGTCTCTGGTGAAACCATCAAAATAACTGCCTTTTTCTGTGAACATGAGCAAATTACTAGTAAGTCAAACAAATCAACTAGGACCTATTTATTGCTAAAAAAAGCCTCTATAAAAAAGATCAAACTAAAACTCATAACAATTACATAAATTAGACTACCATAATCCATGCATAAGCAATATCAATGGTCCTTGCTGTTGGCGTAACAAATACTGTGTCACATCCCTAGGAATTCCAATTGAACAAAAGAATCAATATGAATCAAATGAAGCAAAAAGTAAGGGGCAGACAAAGAGAGTATACATATCCAGTGCTTCCAAAGAAACACAAACCTGCCCTTCACTCAGACATTCAAAGTTTGCAGTGGTTTGATTGTGAAGAAACTGAATGCGATCATCTCCACTGACTTCAACAATTCAAAGCCAACATATAATTTCAATGTATAAAAATAAATCATAGGAAGTAAAGCTCAAATAAACTGAAGCAGGAAATGAGCAGAAATAGCTACCTCTTATCCGTCCAAAATGTGAAAGGTCCATTACCTAAAACCCATCAAATGAAAAACGATGAAAGTATCAGAATAAATTTACAGATTTAGAATTTAGATAAATAATGAGTTAGAAGTTGAATTTAAACTTGAGACATACCGCTACCCCATTATCGAATGCATCCAAAGCTTCATCATCGTTGTCAAAAGTTTCTATTATTCCTTCCTCTGAAACTTTTGCACCTTCAGCTGTAACTGTATCCTGTAAAGAGTCCTATTAAAAACCCCAAAAACCATACTTAATCTTTAAAGGCGGAAAATTTAGAACTAAAAAAATGGTGAGACTAGCGACGGGGGAGGCTATACTAAGAAGTCGTGGTCGATAGGGGGAGGGGAGAGTTCGAAAGGTAAGGCGGCGATAGTAGAGCAAGACTTTCTTGATGAGAGCTTGTTCTTGTTACTGTTACTCTTCCTGGTCGGAAATGTGGCGTTCCGGTCAAGGAGAGAAGCAGCTCTACTGGAGAATTGAAGACGAGCGGTTGAACGGCCAATTGAGTATGCCACGCAAGGCGTTACCGTCGCGGTGGCCATCGTTATTGCTTCCTTTGTAGCAGCGGCTGCCGGCTGGGAAAGCAGGATATGAGGGGAAAATACTAGCAGTATGGAAAAAATAGGCTAATTACTCAGATAAGGCCCCAATGTTTGAAAAATGCTCAAATAAGGGTTCAAAGAAAAAAAAATGCTCAAAGCAAAGTCCAACATTGTGAAAATTGCTCAAATAAAGCCCAACAGTCAATTGGACGGTGTGTGAAGAAAACGCAAGGTGCGTGGTGCATGAACCAATGGGAGAGTGACAAGTGGCAACTAGAAGTTTTTCATGGCTGGTTCAGGTTCGAGCCAAGCTTTTGCTTAGTAATTGCATAGTTTATGTTTGCTCACATTTTTCTATCAAAATTAATGCGTATGCATGATAAGCTTTGGTTTTCATCTAAAGAGAACCTAATTTGTAAAAAATTACTTAATATGTTTTCTAATTTGTTGAAATTGTATTTTGAGACCCTTATTTGAGCTATCATGCAAAGTTCGGGACCTAAATTGAGATTTTGGAAAAAAAAGACCATGGAATAAAAAAAGAAAAGAAAAGAAGAATCCAACCAATAAGAGGAGCCCATTTGTCAAAAGTAATCATTATTATAATATACTAGAAACTTAATTAACCAAATTAAATATTAAAATGGTTAGATTCTTATTTGAGTACTTTTGCAAACGTTAGGGACTAATTTGAACATTTATCCAAGAAACCATGAAATTATAAAAATAAAAAATAAAAAATAAAAAACAAGTAATGAAGAAGGGCCATTTGTCATCCCTCATGAAAAGTTGAATTTGTTCATGCTCATCTCCAAGATCAGTGAATCATCGAAGATCGGTGAATAATTTGCAGTGACCATAATGGATAAATCGTCAAACACAAAAGGATTATCTCCGAGTACCGCCAATCCAACTGGTACATCACCTCTGGTCCTATTAAGCAGGCTCAAGGAGTGGAAATTCAACCGAACCTCCGGACCTCTTAACCAAGCGGAGACATAACGACGAAGAAGGAGAGTTAAGGTGGAGAGGTTTTTTTTTTTTTTTTGCCCATGAGTGAAGGTGGAGTTGATAGACTAATGTCAGACATCATATTGTTCAGGTTCTTCAACACCGGATCTAGATAACACAAGAAATCTTGCGAGTGAGAAGAGCTAATGATGGCGATAAGAAAACCTTATAGTGCATTGATAGGATCGAAAGCATCTAGAGGTGGTCAACAGTGTAGGTGCCCTGAGCCAAAGTCCCCAAAAGATGGCTGGAGAGGGTGAGGAATAGAGTATCCTCGATGATGACTTCTTAAGCAACCGGACATCGAGAGGATCGAGAGCATCCGAAGGTGGTCAACGGTGTAGGTGCCCTGAGCCAGAGTCCCCAGAAGATGGCGGGGAGGGTGAGGAATAGAGAATCCTCGATGATGACTTGAAGCAAAGCCGACTCGGTGATGGTTGGGGAGAGATGTTTCAGGCCGGTAACCTGAAGCCAATGGTGTAGCCACATGAAAACCACCAAATTTGGAAAGTTTTTTTTAATTGAAATATAAAAATTGGCTTATGAGTCATTCATGAAAGTTGGAGATCATGAAATTATCTTTTAATAGACACCTTAATCACCTTAATCAGACAAATATAAAAAAATAAAGGTTAAGCGTTAAATCGATTAAGATAGAATTAGTAAAGGACTAAATAGTATAAAGTAGAAAAATATGAGGGTCATTTGATAAATAATCCAAATAAGAAAAATGTTTGTTGGAGATCTTGAAACATAAAAATTGTCTTTTGAACCCTTAATGAAACTCATAGATCAAATTTGGCTTTCATGAAAGTCGTAGATCATGTAATAACCTATTAACCGACACTTGAATAACATTAATCGGACATGTGGGTCGAAAATTATATGATATTAAATAGACCGGCAATCAAAATCACCAAATTTCGGAAGCATGTTTTTTAATTGAAACATAAAAATTGGCTTTTGAGTCCTTCATGAAAGTTGTAAATCATGAAATTACCTTTTTTTTTTTTTGAGAACTCATGAAATTACCTTTTAATAGACACCCGAATCACCTTAATCGGAAAAATAGAAAAAAAATACCTAAAGCTCAATTTGTAAAGGACTAAATAGCATAAAGTAGAAAAGTATGAGGGTCATTTCATAAATAATCCAAAAAAAAGTTTGTGTTAGTGGAAATGGACCCACCAAGGGTATCTTTTCCCAAAGTTTTCAAAATACCCTTGATCATCAACTCAAATTACAAAAAACCAAGAATGAAATGACCAAAATATCCCTCCCAATTTGTTCTTGGATCAATGTGCTCAAATCTTTACATTGATTTTTTGGTCATTTCACTTCATGCTCTTATTGTTTTTTGTATAATAATCAAGTTCTTAATTGATTATATTTTTGGATTTGCATACGTATACGCGTGTGCCTGGTTACTGGTATATTATAATGTGAAGACTTATGATAAGGATTAGAAAAAAAATCGCTGAATTGAGTAGTTATTTAAAAGATTTTTAACATATAAATAAACACTGTATTATCCGGTAGCCACATTAAATTTCGACTAATCCGCAATCAAACCACGTTATACCTCAGAATGAAAAGGCTCTTCCTGTGTCCATTTTTCCCATTCATACCTCAAAAGGAAAAGGCTCTTCCGATGTCCATTTTCCCTATTCATAATACTTGAATTAACATATAAACATTTTGATAGAACAAGGGCTTTCATCGATATGGAAGATGTTAAATAGAGCGAGCAACACCTACTAACATACTACTAATATATACACAATCATACTTCTACCTATGTTAATAACTTTTTTGGTAGATAAAGTCAAGGCAATATATATATTAATCAAGAAGTGTCAGGATTACAAAAATTAGATGGCAAATGATCCATCGAAACCTTTTGGTCCCCCATCCCACACTCAACTTTAGCTAAATTATGAGTTAAAATCTTTGCCTCTCTTTTAACAAAGCTAAAAGTAACCATGTCAAACGAAGAAACTATAATATTGATATCATGAATTAGGGAAGCCTCCTGCCAAAGTGACTCATTGCCTCTACGAATCTCATCAACAGCACCCGATGAATCCGTTTCGTCAACAAGATTAGTACTATATCTATGCTCCCACGCTAATTAATTCTAGGCCGAAGTATATAGCAGAAACCTCTGCATGAAGAACAGAAAGCACCCCATCAATACAACACACTCCAGCCAACAACACCGTTCCAAGATGGTTTCGGAATACAACCCCAAAGCTTACCGTCCCCTCCCTTGAGCAAAAAGCTGCATCACAGTTCAGTTTAATTAGCTTGCCTTGTGGTGGTGATTGCCATGTCAAATTGTGCACCGTTCTTGTTACCTACTTCTCACCATATACATTTCGGAGTCCCTCCTCAAATTTAGCAAGGATTGCCTTTATTTTCCTAACTAATTGGCCAACCATAAAACATTTCCCCTCATGTAAGCACAAGTTACGAGTGAACCAAATAATCCAAAGGGGACAAAGCACCAACTCCAAATCACCCTCCTGCTTAGCTAGGACAGTAAAATTCAGGCAAAAATCATCGGCCTCAGATTGTGAATCAACAAAAAGACGAACCCAACTAGCAAGTTCCCCCCAAACAGCCCTTGCCACAACACAATTAAAGAAAACATGCCGCAAGTCCTCTTGATGTTTGCCACACACACAACACTCATCAACAACATCCATATGCGTTGCTCTCAAAATATGTCTAATCGGCACAAAACCATGCATTAATCTCCAATTAAAATACTTAATTTTGGGGATTACCTTTGAGGTCCAAATAAGCTTCCAAGTTGGGTTTCGAAGTTCTCTGTCAAAAACTTCCCTTTCCAAACAGTCTCGTGATAAGCCGATTTCATCGTAAACATCCCAAGCTTCGACTCATCCGTCTGTTCCATGCCAAGTCGAATGTCAAGTATCGCATCTGCTTCATTAGGCTCTCAAAAGGCTCATAAACAAGTTCCTCCCTCCAAACTCGGTTCTCATAATCAATTAGATCCGCGACAAAATTGCAAGGAACAGAACCTGTTGCATAGTACTCGGCTTCTCCATGGGCAGCAAAGGAACCCAAGAATCTTCCATAATTCTCACGACATTCCATCACCAATTCGCCATCGAGATCCACCTCTAAGAACAATCCGGCCCTCCAAAATACTCCTCCAAACATATCTCTAAGAACAATCCGGCCCTCCAAAATACTCCTCCAAACATGGAATCCAATCTCGCCTCCAAGAACGAGCAATGAGGGCAATACTTAGCTTTAAAAACCCGATAGTACAAAGTGTGATTTTAAGAAAAATGATTTTAAGCTAATTGCTAACAGTAGTACATTATTGCCTAAGATAAGATTTCGATGGCTCACTAAATCAATACCCAATACAAAGCTAGTGTTCAGAAACTTCAACATACTAACCTTCAAAGTTAGTCACACAGAATACCTTCAAAAGGGCCAAATCTAAAAGTTTCTCAGTTAACTTTACAGTTTTCTAGGTGAATATGACCTGTTACATATATATATATGTATTGTACCATACATTTATGCAAGTTCATCTAGGCTATATATGATTTGTAGTTTTAACATTAGCTATACATACAATAATCATTCAACACTAAACTCTACCACCGTCTTCATTCCTTTTGAAAGTGCCCACTGGCTATTGCACATTCTGATTTGTGCGATTTTCATGCCCGGGGGAGTCCGTATAAACCTGCCCTTGTTCTCTTACATCTCTAAACATGGAAAGAAATGAATTGAGACCTTCAGATGAAGCGCCTCCCAAAATCCATAACAACAGTGAACTGAATGAACTCATAGTCCCAGGATTAGGACCGGCTTCGGCTTGCTGTAACTCAGGTTGTCCTGGAATCTGCATAGGGTTGCCACTCTGATCCATGTTATCATTTTCTGAGTGTCCTTGCAGTCCATCAGCATCTCTAGCTCCATTTGCTGGCATTGCTTGGTCAGATCCATGTCTCAACCCTGGCCCCGAGGTCGAATCTGAATTAACTAGGCCTGGATTCCTGGTGTTCAGTCTTGTAATGTGCACAGTAGATGCAAGTATAGTGGAGGAAGTGATATGGAAGTCTGGATGTTGCTGAAGTTGAGATCGCCGATTTTGCATAAATCTTTGAAGAGCTGGTACCTGTAATTAGTGTAAAATATGGATAAGTGCTACTTATGTAAATATTTAAAATAATAAATATGGGAAGTAATTCAATTTCCACAACTAGACACATTAGCAAAATTATTCATTCAACATAATAAAAAGGATAACAACAACTATATTGACAGCCGAAGCCTCTAATTAAAAAGGAAACTATCCAATGTCGACAGCCCCAGTTCCTGACAAGTGGATGGTCTTAAATGTTGACTTTTGTTGTCAGTAATATTTGGAACAAAATTTGTTGGCTAAACGAATTCGAAATATCTTCTTCCCATATTTGTTCAAACTCATTAAACTCTAAAGCAAAGGAAATCTCCGTATGATATTTTAAAGATTGACACATGGACTTCCCAAATAATAAATAGTCTACACATTTAATCGTTAGAGGCAAATACTAGTTGCCCCCGACAATATGCATCCATGTCCCTAATTTTGCCCAGCATGGGATTGCATGTCATCAAACATTGTTTAATTTCTTTTCTCTTTCTCCCACTGTATCTTCTTTCTTTTATATTCTTCATTCTATCTCTCGAAAATCTCAACTTGCTTATTCTTTACTCTTTATCATCGCTTTCTCCACACTCACCTCACAACCGACAATCTCTTCAATGCCACCAAAGTTTCTCTTGCACAATCCATGCCCTACTATCTTCTCTTCCCGATCTACCTTTCCTGTGCCTAGAACACTCTCTTTTTGAACTTGTACTTTAAACATTTTAACTCCCTCAAAACTCACATATTCATCTCCTTCATGTAGGCAATATGGAAACTGTCGAGACAGCTCCATTATTGTAGGACTCGTTGAAATCACTCTCACTAAAATATTAGGGCATGGATACTCTCTTGGTTAAATAGGCTATCCATGTATGTCTCTAGGGCTTCGCGTGTTTGTTGGTGAGGCTGTTTCCCTTAGGTACCGTATGCTAGAGGTATAAACTATTATTTCCTTTCATGAACTCTTATTAGGGCTCAGTTTAATTTTTGGGTTTTATTCTAGGGCTTGAGCTTAGATATGCGAATAAGATTTAAAATATATAGAGTTCATTTTAAAAGAACAAGGGAAGAAAGAGGAGGCTGGCAGTGGCCAATTTGCTGAGAAAGGAGAATCAGCCAAGTTTGCAAAACACATTGAGGACAGAGAAGATGCCAAGTCTTTGACACAAATGTAATGAGGGAATTCGGTCAGGCCACACATTGAGCACAAATGTTACAATCTTTTGATGACACATTTCCAGACGAGGTTCAATGAGGGGACATGGTGTCAATGGGTGGTTTTTCTAGCATTGCTTCTATTATGTAACCCTTTACCCTTGTGTTGACACATATTTTCCTTAAAAAACTACTAGTAATTAATTTATCGTTGCCTATTCACGCTCTAAATTCATTATGCATCACGTTGCTAATATCGTCTTAATTACAAAGCTATAATGACTTGGTGCCAAAAAAGAAAGCTAAAATGACTCCTTATCATAAATATTCACAAGATGTTGCAATTTAAAGATTGTACTTTGTGGTGGTTCCTTGTTAATGAAAAATTAGTTGTTTCTTCTAATTATTTTGTCACCTTCTTGTGATTTTCTTAAATAATAGCATTACATGCATCATCGAAATATAAAATTTAAGGTTCTATACTTTGTGACAAATTATTTTATAGGTAGTTAAGGATTTGGGTCTTTTCATTAAGTTTGTAAAATATTGTTACATTTAAACTAGAGGCATTTCTATTGAAAGTAAATATGAGCTACGAAATCATTTCAATACAAGTAAAGCAATCCATATGGAAAAGACAAAAATCAAAAGGCAAAAGGTATTAATTGATTTAAATTTCATTTCAGAATTAAAAACCCATGAAAAAGATGGGTTAAAAGCTAGGGCCTAGGGAGGATTGCCCAATATTAGTAGGATTAAAGATACGAACACAATCATACCAATAAGCAATTTGTCAGCCTGTTCTATGATTATTACCTCAAAACGGTTCCAGAAGTACAGAATAAGATGCTGCATAAATGCTGCAGCAGTAGAGAGAGCCAGATATGAAAAACCTGGAGAAATTAGAAAAGAATACTTTAGATTAAAGAAATGAATTCTAGCAAAGCAATCATATGTTAACAGTATAGAATCATACCATATGCATAGGAGAAGAAATATATGTGAAAAACCAGAAAGTACAGCAAGAAGAAGCGGGGAAAGAACTTCATTGATATTGGTGTTCGAACACTGCATTCAGTGACAGAAAAGAGACTTATTACATATTACCCTATGAATGTAATAATTGACACCCATAATAAACATTAACCCCAATTCAATCAAAAGCAATAGAAGCTGCAATGACCATTTCATTAAAAGAGATAATGTCTAATAATAGTAGAAGATTTAGCCTGTTGCTCAATGCTCAAAAAACATGCCTGCACATTGACACCACCTACCTGCCTAAGAAAAAATCCATAATGTGAACACTTACTAATTGAGAGAGAGAGACAGACCTGATCAAGATAAAAAGTTCACACAACCAGACAAGAATTAGAACCATGAAGGCCAATAGCTGATCATCATAGAACTCAAATAGGAAAAATAGAATGCCAATCATAATCTGCAAGACAATAAAATAAGTTTAGAAATTCAAATGAAAAGGTTATTTTAAAATTAAAAGAGGGATTGCAAGGCTTTCAAAACATTGAGACAAGATTTTTACCTACCGGCACAAACACGAGCGATTCAATTACATGAATGAATATCAACTGAAATGTTGGAAGCCTATGTCGAGCATGGTGTTGAAGCTGCACTGCAATAATTTGAGAAATAGAAATCCAATCATATTTGAAGAAAATATTGAATCAATGATGGAGTATCATGACAACATGAATGTGGTCCACCTCACTGTGACCAGGGGATCCATCCATCATATATAATCCAAAAGAATGACTCCTTTATTGAACCACAGGCAAAAAATAAAAAACTTCAGAGAATCCTAGAGTAGAAATCCATCTTATGGAGTTTAACAAACCTGTAAACTTCAGCATGCGAGTCTGAGTTTCCCTCAATGTAAATGAGACTGACATGGTGGTTGTGAAAAAAACAAACAAAGACATCATGAGCACCCCACACTTAGTGACAAGATAGTCTGCATTGAAAGCGGATACAACACCAAACAAAATTTACATCACTGATGACAAAACAAGATTAAAGCATTGAAATATGACAATCAAATGTTATCATCCTACGCAATAATAAGAACATAGGGTCATTTTTCTCACTGTTTTCTATCTTCATTCAACTTATTTTTTCTTTCTTTCTTTTATGTATACACTCTAAATATTAATTTGCATCTTAACATGGAATGGGCCAAGACTTAAAACCACACCCTTGGAGATGGGATAGCCACATAATACCGACTCTTCTGCAGTAAGTTAGAGTACCCATTTGAAAGACATCATACAGGTTATTTCCCTAGTTATAGGGCAAAATTACATGCACAAGTGACGTTGTAGAATTCGATGGACCAGCTATGATATTAAAGGTGCTAAATTGTGGAGCATTTATATATACGAACCTCCAAATCTTGCAGAACCATTTGGCAATTCTTGAGCATAACTAAGATTATAGAACTCCTTTGTCTGAAAATTATAAAGATAACCTGCAATAAAGTTCCAAAAAATGCTTAAAGAATGTAGGCACAAAATATCCCAGAGCTCACCATGCTAAAAGAGCAATTCACATGCATTACTAATGCATAAAGCCTACTGTCATAATAGCTATTATATGTTACAATGACAATCGGTGGAGACATCCAACAAGCTTTGTCAAATACTGTATGACACATCATGAAAGCAAATTTCACATGTCCTGTAAAACTAAAATCTAAAAAGGGCCACTTAGAGAAAAGGTGTGATTCTGAATGTATATAACAAAGTGTTACCTTGACCAGGCCGATGCAATAAACTATTCATCAAAATAGTGTCATACCCAACAAATCTATTTATGACAAGCTGCTGCCACCTGCAAATAGGAAGCATTCATAAATATATTTCTTCCTTATCATGTTTAGGTACAACATTCAGGTTGAGAATAAGTTAATAAAAACCAACAAGGTGACATGTGCCAACACGAGTAAGAAACATGTATCAGCTTAAGGAAAGACAAAAATGGCAGAGGCAAATGGTCAAGTTCAGCATGCCTTACCTGTTCCCAAAACAGGGATGCCGAGCTGATATGCTAATGTTAATTGTATGTATGTTATGCTGAGACTTAGCCACTTCAGGCAGCAAGAAGTAACCCTGCAATGGAAGCATTTGTTACATTTAAAACACAGAATAGCACTTCAATTGATGGCTAATTCTTATCCACAAGACATTAATATAACCTTAAATGCAGCAAAGTATCACAAAATATAATAGCATTCAAACAAAGAAAGAAAAGTACCTTTTCCATAGTGTAGAGATAAGTTGGTTCAAAACCTTTACTTCTTTTCTCAAGCCAGTGAACTGAAACCAATAGCACAAATTTTTATTTCAAAATTATAAAAAGCATTTTAGCACCTAGGAGAGCAAAAATTATGCCAAATTTATTATATTATTTCAGTCTATAATTAATTTAGCTTTATAAAGCAACTAGCAATCAGAAATGGACTGCATCCATAGACGATCGCATGTTTAATACTGGGACACAAACTTTTTCAAGTAAATTCCAATACAAAAGCTCATTATCAGTCTCATGGATATAAACGGTTATAATCCAGAAGGACTAAAAGAACAGATGGAAAAACTTAAGAAATTGTACATTCTAATGTTTTTGGCAGCAATAACCATATCATGGCAAAAGGATCAGAAGCTTAGTCCTTAAGTTGATTCTAATAAAATGTGAAATAAAAGAAACCTCAAAGCCTATAGATTTAAAACAGCCAAAAAGGATTTCAACTATATAATTATGAAATTTCTAGCTATATTTCCTTTTCTGGATTCCAACCTGACCAATATACGACAGGGAATACACAGAAAAGAACAAACAAATAAGTAAATATTCCTTAGTTGAGGCTGCCCTCAGAACATATGTCACACTAAAATCAGTCTTTGCCTGTACTTTGTCCATTATTTGATTAGCAAATTACCAGCTAAAATCAAATCAAGTACCAAACCTGATCTAGAATTTCATAAACTGCATCAGCTATTGTGGTTCGGTAACTCATGCTCAAAACAAGAATAAAACCACTTACAAGATTAAAGAACCGGAGTCTTTCCCCATCAAGAAACCTAAAGATTCATAACTATTTCCAAATAGCACCAAGAGAACCAAGATGAGTGGACAAAAAAATGTTATTTACCTGCATATGAGTTAAGCTCGTCCACGTGAAGTATGCGCAACCACTTGGGAACATCAAGATTTAAATGTATACCCGTAATATTCTGCACTTAAGAAGCTCAAATTCAGTAAAGAGAAAAGCTTAAAGCCATTGAAAAGAATGACATGTTTGTTTACTTATTTTACTCACCCACAACTTCTGGAAACTTCCAAAGATTTGAATAACATGTCTCCAAATGAAAGATAAACGTCTGTACCACTTTTTACCAAAGTGAATGAAAGCTGCTTTAAATGTCTGTTTTGCTGATAAAGAGAAACCACCACGTGTTTCCTCTTTCTCAATTTTACATACCACATCATCAACAGTTTCCTTACAGGTTTCACTGTTGGTAGAGCTTTCTGCTTGCTGCTCGATAAGTTCACCATCAGTCTTCCAGAACTTCAATGCCAATTTTCCCCTCCTAGCACCCGAGCCAAACCAGTTTACCCAAAACTTGGCAGCCAAGAACATCAACCCATCATCATCAACAGTTGCAACTTCTACATTTTCACTTACACTTTCCAAATCAGGATTATTTACAACAGCAGTTTCGGACTCATCTTGTGACCACAAGCCTGCACTGGTTATCTGTGACAAAGGACAAATTGAGGTCTTAGGTGCAATATTTAGATAATAAACACAACTCACATTCTTTGAATAGCTAATTGCAAACCTTAATCTGAATAAGCTGGACTTCCTTTGACTCAACTCCAGAGAGCTCACTTGAACAGCCAGGCTTCATATGCAAAATGGTATCAAATTCAGTTAAGTTTTCCTTAGTGTCAAGAAAAGCAATTCAGAAAAGAGGAAAAGGAATAGAACAAGCAAAAACAAATCCCATGTCGTTCATCCCTTTTCCACTTACACCCTAATTCAATTTCTTAGTAAACAACCATCCTCTTCATGATGGTATTTGCAACCCTGCTCACCTTATAGTCACAAGCAATGAATTATCCCCAACAATTTCCATAATTTGAAACCATAATTTAAAGAAAATCTTTTATCATCACAAATCATGGACTATTAGTTGAGCAACCATTCGGCAGTAAACGAAACAACTTCTCTTACTTTGTTAGAATATCTATTACTCGATTAAATTTTGATAACAAAAGAGAGGGCATCATAAACTGAAACTCTAAGCGGCAGCAAACCAGAATAAAACCATAAAAAAGGAATGACATCAAGATCATTTAGACCTAAAAGCAGTTTCAAATCCTACAAAATACCCAGAAAAGGAATCTTGCTGAAATTCCATCAACTAAACTCTCATACCCTAGTCTAAAGAATTCCGATAAAAGCCAAACTTCAAAACCCCAAAAATTAAAGAAATCATAGGAAAAAGACATAAAAGAAAAATGGGGAGGTGGGAGTTGAAATACCTGTTGAACATAATTGGCATGCATGACGACAAGCATACAAAAGGAAGTAATGGCAATGAAGAGATAGATATACTCCAAAGCCACTCTCACTCTTGGCGTTAATATCTGAGAAAATCGCTCTTGAACCCTGATAAAAGTTTGCTCTGGATCCATCTCTCTGTCTCTTTCTCTTTTCCCCTATCTTCCTATCTCCCCCTCACCCTCTATTTATATCTACAACTTTATGGGGAAATAACCTTCCATTCTTTCTTTCTCTTTGCTATTTTTTGGTATCTATTTCCTTTTAAAAGAATTTCTTTATGTTCTTGTTCTTGAGATAATAGCTGTCGGATGGGAAATTTTCTTCTTGGCATTCTTGATTTTGACCGGCATCTTCTTCTTCCTTTTTATCGATTTATTTCCATTTCCTCTCTTTGTTATGATGATGAATGACCCATCGAGGATGTGCTTGGAAACGACGACGCTCCAATAAGATTTGGCTTTCGTACTTTTGTTGTTGAGCTATGTTTGGGTAAAGAGTAATTCCTGTCCGACCTAAGGAGTACTAATTACGGTTAATGACAATCTTATTCTTTATTGGTATAAATCCATCTCTCTCTTTCTTTCTTTTTTCTTTATTATTATATATACTATATATTATTTTTAGTGACTATGGAAATTACTTAAAGGCCAAATTGAGGATTAATGTGATGTCTCCTCTTGGATTTTTTTGTCTTTTCTCACTTTTCGGGTGACTAAAAAGGCCCTCGATGAATTTCCTCCCTTACTTTTCCTGATGCCCTTTTTTGTAATTTACTATTTTTATATTTATGATTAAATGTGTTTTAATTACATATTAATTGTGTGTGGATATTAGGATTTACCGGTTCAACTCCTCTGCCGGAATTCCAAAGAATTTGTGCTATAAATGTATCTGCAATAATGGTTGATTTATGGGTAAACTATTGACATTCCAGTTCTGTTTTCCTTTCGTCTTCATTTTTATTTGGGTGGGTTTTTTCTTCCCTAACATTTATCTGAATTTGTTTCACATGGACTCCGATTGTTTCCTAAAATTTTCAGGTGGACGTTGATAAGATCCTTCCATTTAATTTAGCAGTGGCTTAGGATGGCATAACCTAAAGTGGGGAGCTTTCACTTCTCACCGCAACATTTTGAGATAAATCTGAATTTATTTGTTGATTATATTATTTGATACTTAAATTTAACATTTCCTTATTCCTCTTTTATTTTACAAAAAGTTTTTTTTTATTTATCATTCGATTTCCTTTTTATTGAGGTTGTGATGCATTGTGTAATATGCTCCTGCAAATGTTCTCAACTAATTCAATTTTCCTACAACTATACATGCTCTTTGACTACAAAAAATTAGGTCTTCCTTATGCAGAAGCCAAATTCTTCCACCTACCCGAGTTCATTAATTTAGCAGTTGCAATCAAGATAATCAACATACATTTCAAGTAACAATTAATATTAGCTTTATATTGATTAATTATCTAGAGATGGAGGAGTAGAATATTAGTTTTATTTTGATGAATTACCTAGAGATAGAGTAGAATTTAGGTAATGCACTTTTAAAATGAAAGACAAATCATGTATTTTGCTTTATATCTGCGAATTATTTGTTTGGATGTATGAGTTTCTCCTAACTGATTAACTTACAGGCAATGCAATATCTTCTTACTAATTGACTTAAACAACTACAAAAAATATAACCCTAATAAAAAGATGACTGCAGCGCAAGCGCAGGCCGCCCTGCTTGTTATTATTACATTAATGAGTTGCTTCCTAAGAAAAACTGGCAGGTCTAATGCAGGCAATTACCCATCTTCTTATTTTTCACTTTATTCTTAATAATTCTATACGATAATTTTATATCATTTCATTTTTGTTTGCATTGAGATTAAAAAAAAATAAAGAGATGTTAGTCCTAGAGTTTTGTTACATGACCAGAAAAATTGACTCGAAATTTGGTCCTCCATAACGTGTTGTTACACGATTGGTCCAGCAGACTGGTTCCACTACTATTTAAGTGGGGTTTTGCTGCAAAACATGAGATGACCCACATGACACATCATTTGAGACAAAATTCTGGTCAATTTTTCTGATTGTTTAGAATTTTCCTCAGTCTTATAGCTATTTACATTGTCTTGTCCTTGCACATTCATTGTAAAAAAAAAATAAAAAAGTAAATCTGTCTTTGGTTGCAATATAACCAAAAAATGGCATAATACAAGGAGAACTAGCTAGGGATATTTTGTGTAACAAAAAAGAGAGGCTTTGAGGGAGATATAATGGAATTAGGTCACTTAGCCAATAAAGAAAAGAAATATATTATATAAACTTTAATATAATATCACTAATACATTAATTAATTATTTATTATTTTGCATTGAAAGTATCATACTTAATTAAATACTTATAGTACTATAGTAGTAGATAATAAAAATTAATAATGTTGGTGTCTTTGTTTTGTATAGTACAAACTTATAATATCACCAAAATGGCAGTACATTTCATTGCATGAAGTACAAGCTTCTTCCTCCTCTTTCCATTGTTCTTCCTCTGGGAAAAACAATCTCTTGCTCTTCCACACTTCTTTCTCTCTGTTCTTTTTGCAAGCTTACAGTTACATGTTTTCTTGCTATCTTTTTTACTATATCTAGCTTGTGTATATCTATGATCTATCTGCCTTCATATCCACATTTTTCATGACATGTGTATGGAGTCTTTCAAGATTTCCTCTTATGTTCATGTTTACCAGGGAAGTGTTTAACAGATAAATCTCACATTCAACTAGTTATAATATATGGCATGCCCTGTTTTTCAAAGGATTTGTTTTTGTTTCCTGCAAAATGGGAATAACCCAATTTTCTTTCATTTGGCTTAAATTTGCTTCATTTTGCTGCAAATATTGTTTGGCTTGAGCATATTTCCTTTCTAGTCAGGCATTAGTAATTCATCTACATGAATATTATGATCTGTTTTAGTGCTTTATACTATAGGAAAAGTTTGTTTGTAGCTTCTTAATTTTATTTTCCTTTTCTGATTAATTACAGGTCAAGAACCAGAAACCTCCTAGCTCATTTATGCAGTTATGCATTTTTTTTTCTTGAAACTGTATATTCCACTTTTATCAGCAACATTTTCTGTTTTTTACTGCATATTAGTACAAATTAAATTGCGCAGTCACTCTAGTTTGTTCCTTTTTTATAAGAAAAATGGACCATTATCTAGTTGTTATGAGACCTTTTCTATTGAAAATTTTAAAGGAAAAAAAAAAAAACAGAGAGAATATATTAAGTTTATGTATATTATATTGGTCTTTGCAATTGCTGAGTTGATCAGGGATGTCACTTATTTTCTCTCTCTGATCCTTAGATCTCACAATTTGTTAATTAAACTCTTTATTTTAATTCTAATGAAATGTATTTAAGTACTAATTGACTTTATGCAGTGTCGACATGTAGCATCCTCATGACTAAACATATAATGGAGAGAGGTATTGTTATATCTGACTTTACATCCACTCTCTTCTTATTATTATATTTATTTCCTTAATCATAATTGATTAATTAGTTTATGGCATTAAATTGTCAGCCTCAGTATCAGCTTCTCCAAAAAAAGAAGTATATATATTGTTTCTTTATTCTTTATCATGTCCTTGTTATATGATGAAAACTTCTTCCTTTGCAATATGTATAGGTTTTACTTTTCTTCTCTTATTTTCTTTCCTGTTTCTTTCTTTTCTAGATGCTTGTTCCTTTGATCTGTAAGGGCTTGAAACATATTGATCACTTTGCAACTTCGATCTTTTGTTATTTTCTTTCTTTTTTTCATGTTTTGTATGATCACATAGTACTTCCAAGTTAGTTCATATGTACAATACTATTAATATAGATAGATGTCATTTCGTCATGTGCTTCCCCAACAATGTTAGGGTTTGATTGACAAGATGCTTACAGCTTAATTAACCTTTCTGCTTATTATGTACTCTTTGAATTAATTAGGATTAATTCATAACCGATCGAATATTTCGACGACTGATCTCTCCTTGATATATAGATTTTGAGCAGCACTCAATAGCTCTAATTTTATATCTCTGCATGTCGTCTCCATATCTTGCCAATTTCTCCACAATTACTGAAGCTGCAGATGATCCATGGCCACTTACACAAGAAAATAACATGACTAGTATCCAGCTGGTGCTGGAACCAAGCCAATTAGAGGGAAGAAGTTTTGGAAAAGAAGTGCTGGGAAATGGAAATGTTAACGGAAAACAAGAGAAACATCAATGCCCATTTCCTATTGGAAATGGAAATGGAAATGGAAATGGTGATGAGTTTCATTCCATTTCTTTCCTTGAGCAAGAAAATTCTGCCCTAGCCGACCACAACATGAATGAGCTGCAGCTACAATATGGTCCTTGCAGCGACAGAGATCATTTATTATCTCCTCTCTATGGCGCTTCAGATTACGCTTGTTCATTGATACAAGGTAACAGCACCAATATGCCTACTGAAAACAATGCAAGAAGTACTGCTGAGCTTGACTCAAGCATCTTTGGTTTAGAGCCAGTACTTGAGCCAAACATCATCAATAACTGCTTGTCTGCAGCTCTGGAACTGGAAGATTCAGATGAACTAGATCTACTTCTACAAGAAAGCAGCACTTCATTTCCTAGTGTGGATGAGAAAACAAATGTCCCTGAGCAGGAAGCTGGTTCAGCAGTAGCTGATATTCCTAACAATGGCAAAGGGTTAACTGCCAAACGGGTCATTAATGCCAAGACTAGACGGAGAAATAATTATAGGCTCAAGGGCTTGCAATGTGCAGGAAACAATATTAAGGAGGTCCAACTCCAAGAAGATCATAAAGGGGAAGGATCAAGTGTGAAGAAACAACAACATAACGCCAAGGAAAGAGTACGGAGGATGAAGCTCCATGCATCCTATTTGGCCCTTGGAGCTTTGCTTCCTGCAGATTCTACCAGATCAAAGGTAATTTTAGTTCATGTAAGGAATTAATTTGGACAACAATAATAATAATAATATATATCTGTCCTTTTTTCTCATGCTGATATATAAGTATATCTTGCAGAAGAGGAAGAGTGCGCCGCATATAATTGACAGAGCTGTTGATTACATTCCAGAGCTTGAGGAAGAAATAGAGAAGCTGACTCTCAGGAAGAATCATATGTTAGCAAAGATTAAAAACAAGCAACCTCTCAACCAAAACCCAGATTTCCAACTTCATCAAGATCCTTCAGTTTTGGTGCATGAAATCAAACAAGGTGAATTCATCATACAAATATGTAGGCAGAAACATCCAGGTGATGCTTTCTCAAACCTTCTGCACAAGGTAGAAGAAGAAAAAGGCATGTCCATTTTGAGTGCTTCAACTCTTCAAGTTTCTGACTACGGACTTTGCTACCATTTACATATACAGGTATAAAATGCTTTCTTGTCAAAATCAAACCTGAGAAAATATATATGGTGTAATTTGTTAGTAGCCATGCACCATATATAACACCTATGTAGCTATGATATATACTTAATTAACATGCATGAATTTTCACTTAATTTATATTTTCTTCTGTTTTGAATTATTAAGCAGATAAATGAGATCAGTTTGAATGGAGCGAACCATCTGACAAGTTTAAGGGAGAAGGTAATTTCTTGGTTACGCTAGATATTCCTTGATTTCTCATATTGTCAAGAAAAGCTTTAACAAATTAAGCTTGTTCTTAGTATTAGCTTTTTGCCCATTACTATTATTTTTTTGTAATAACAATTTATATAGTTATAAATACGCCTTCCACTAATTGACAAGCTATAGGGATGGTATATAGGCGCTTGAATTCATATATATACAATTAATGGAAATTACATGTATGTATATGTATGACCTGAATGTGTACTGTTTTATTTGTGATAATTAAGATTATATTCAAGTTTCTAAGTTTCAAATGGTTAATTAGTTTACCTCGATATAATTTCTAAGTTTTCTATCATACCTTTCGATTTTTCCACTCTGAGATGCGGATGGCGGATGCATATAATAATTAAGATCAAGCGCTGGGAAAAGCTTCAAAATTCCTCGAACCTAGCTCTTTCCCAGTCCACACGTTCCGTCTTCGTAGGGTTAACAGTCGCAGGAATCCTATAAGGAGAGGCTAAGCCAAAAAGATATGTAAAAGAAAAAAAGAGAACACTTCCATACAATGTGTTTTATCTCACTCATGGCGCTCTATGTTGGTGCATGATGCCAATGTTATTACTTATCAGTGAATGAAAGTTGGGTTAAGAAAATCCGAGAGGGAGAGGACAGGACAACATGTGCTTTAGACTTTTCAGCCAATTTGGTTAGAATTGTTATGGCGGGATAATTATCTTGATCAATATTGATCAATCCCTTTGAATATTCCCAAGGGGACACCCTAATAATTAAAGCTCTCGTGTTCGAATTCCGGATAGGCAATGTGGGATTTGGGATAGACGTGGATAGCTGTTTTTTTTATTGTGTAATTCATTTAAATATCATGTTCATAATTAGTAAAAATATCTCTTTGGATATCTTTTGCTATTAATGAATATGATATTGAAATGGACTATACAATAGGCGATAGTCCTCTCATTTCCCATAATCTCACCCCGCCCCTCTCAGGATTCGAATCCGAAACCTCTCACAAGAAGTCCCAAGTTTTTAACCACTAGGGTATCCCCTTGGGGACTCATTGGATATTTTCTCTCTATTAGTTAAAAGAAAGTTATTATGTGTAACCGAAAAAAAAAAAAAGAAAGTTATTATGAGAATGATATATACACAAATATTTAGCTATGAAAGTCTTTTTTTTAATGGAAAAAAAAACAAAAGAAAGTCTTTTTTTTTACTAAATTGTGGTATGTTGATACCACAATTGATTAATTTAAGTAATTGGACAATTTTTTCCCTCGTTAAGTCTCTGTTTGGTGCACTGTTCAGTCTGTTTAGGCCTCCCAAATGGGTGAATGGTCTTATCGAAATTTTAAGTGTTATCCTATCTAAGATTCAGTTGCTTTACCAAACACATATTTTTCCATCATTCTCATCTATACAAAACTAATCTGACCGTAATAGCAACTTATCTCACGAATTTCACTCCCACAGAACCAATCTCACCCATAGAACCAATCTCACCGCTCTATCAAAAGAGGCCTAAAGGCTAAATCAGGAGGTTTCAGATTGTTAATTAAGTCTATGCAATTGAGGAGTCAATACTGTTGGGATCCTAACAATCTCCTTTTATAATGATCCTTTTGGTTAACTCCAAAATGCGAGCGGAAGCTTGCGAAAAAAATAAAAAAGGAAACAAAACAAAAGGTTGACTTTCTAAATGACAATTCCACGTAATTCCAAAGGATATAATTTCACCAGAAAACAAACAAAGCCGTATAACCAAAAACACGTTAACCACCTCCGCTCAGCTTCTCGCTGCTCTGCTCTGTTCTTCGCCGCTTTGCTTCGCTCCGTCGGCCAAAGAAACGGGAGAGATGAGAAAACGCACCGCTTATGCATGGGGGGTTGCGATTGTCTCTTTCATAGTTTTGATGATCGTCACTCCCGCCATCCCCCAAAATCAAGAGTACCACAATTTCGCTGATCAACGCGAATTCTTCGGTTAATATTTCAACTCCTCTCCTTATTTAATCATAACTTTTAGTTTATTCTATGAATGCTTTTTGATTTCCCTCAAAATTTGCTCGTGTTTCAAGAACTATGGTGAAATTTTATAATTCCGGTCATGAATATGGAATCAACTAATGATACTCATATATATTTTTTAATTTTAGCTTGATAAATTGGTTAAAAGCCAAATTTGGCGATCTTGCCTCTTAACGTAGTTAGAATTTCTGTACTGATGGGTGCTTATTATTGTTGCCTTTTCAGGTATACCCAATACGTTAAATGTGGTTTCCAATTTTCCCTTCCTAGTTATCGGTATTATAGGTCTTGTACTTTGTTATTACAAGAACTACTTCAAGTTCTGGTAAGTTGTTGTTGTTTTCGTTGGTAATTATATTATCTTGAAGCTGAAGTTCTCTGGTCTATGAGTTGCTAATTAAGTTATACATCTGGAATAAAGTTTGCAAGGTGAGCTATGGGGTTGGACTTGCTTTTACATTGGTGTGGCTGCTGTTGGAATTGGTTCCTCATACTATCATCTTGACCCGAATGATGCTACGCTTGTGTGGGACAGATTGCCGGTTGGTTCATTTACTGCTGATGCATAATAGTCTTGGCAGTGTTGTTTCTCGTTGTTGGTATTTTGTTTTGATAAATTTTCTTGTCATGGCGTTTGTAGATGACTATTGCATTCACATCAATCATCGCAATATTTATCATTGAAAGAATTGATGAGCGAAAGGGGACAGTTTCCATCATACCACTGCTGCTGGCAGGTGTAATCAGTATTATGTACTGGAGGCAAGCATGCTTTTTCCTTGTCCTTTTCCGATTCTGTCAGTCATTTCTTATAAGTCTTCAGTGTGGGAATTGATTTATGATTTGAGGACCAGATCTCTGTTTTTAGATGTACTGAGTCTATTAGACGAGTGATGTTATTGGGATAATTGGCTTCCAGTTTGAAATTTAGGGTTGGAATCGATGATTTCTTTTGAGAATGAGCTTTTCAGGCTAAAATTGAATCTTCAGAGTGAAGATCTTGGTGTCTATTGATCTGTTCCACCTAGAATGTTCAAAGTTTTGAAGTATATTTCTTTCTGCTTCTCTTTCAACATCTCACTACAGATGGTCTGCTGCAGGTTTTTTGATGACCTCCGGCCTTATGCCGTGATCCAGTTTGTTCCTTGCATTGTCATCCCACTGATGGCTATCTTGTTGCCTCCAATGTACACGCATTCTACATATTGGCTTTGGGCAGCAGGTTTGTGCTTTTTATCCATAGTCATCCCTTGTAGATTTCCGAAGAAATCATGTGTAAGCATCTCTGATGCTCAGTATTAATTTAATTTTATAATGGCAGGATTCTATCTTTTGGCTAAGGTAGAAGAAGCAATGGATAAAGTAATATACGAATGGACACACCATATTGTCAGTGGGCACACCCTCAAGCACTTGTGTGCTGCCATGGTTCCTGTTTTCTTGACTCTTATGCTGGCGAAGAGGACAGTTGAGACAGAGAGGTATTCTTCTGTTTTTCATCATCTCTTTGATGAAATCCCTATGTCAAATTCTTCTTAAAAGAATCAGGAGGAATGGACATTTTAGACCAGATTTTCTGTCTGAAATCATAAAATAGTTTTTTAACTTCACCTTATTATAGTCTTTCTTGTGATATTAAGTCTCCTTTTATAGTCAGAAAACTCAATAGATGGTTGAGTAGTTCATTCCTGCTGATTAATCATTACTTTTTTTAGTTTCTATGGCATTTACATGCTGTGGAATCATTCAAAGTTGCCTCTAACCATTTGCCTAGGGTTTTAACCAAAAGAGGCATAATTGGCAAGTTATTTTTAACTCTTAATAGCAATAAACGAGATTGCTTTTATGGTTTATGCATATGAAGCTTTTTAGTGTTAGCAAGGAGTATAGATGGCAGAGTGCTTGTAGTCTGGTAGCAAATCGGTAACTGATAACTAAGTTGGGGTGTTGCCTAAACAATTTGGGGTTGTTAATGGTTGTCAGTAGGCAACGATAATATGCCAGTTTCAGTGGTTGTAGCAATTTATCTTTAGTGATGGATATACCAGCTACAAACTGCAGCTATATGTTGTTTTATTGGGGAACAGTGATGGTTAATTTGGTGGTAATGCTTTTTGTAAGTAGCGTCTTTATTTCCCCTAGTCATGAAGGTTGCACCTTGTCTAGTTTGTGGTGAATGTATTCATTGCTACAAACTAATGTTATTGCATGATTCCAAATTGATCCAAGTCTCTCACACTTTCTTTCGTCCATATTTCTTTATGCAGAATAAGCCTACTGCAGACATGGAAGGTTTCATGGACAAAGGTAAAGGAAAATGGATCTACGGTGGAAAGGAGCACATATACGTACACCAGTGTTGAAGTTGACGAATCACACTGATCTGCAATCATATTCTCTTTCTTGACCAAAAATTCACGCATATATGTAAGAAAACTGATCTAAACCGATCTCTTAACTTGCTTATACTACTCCGGTTCAAAAGAGAAATAGGTTATTCGTTATATTTAGATATATTTGAAGAGCATTGTCATCCTTGTATATATTTCATAGCATTGTCTCTCTTTGTTTCTTTTATTTTGTACGACTCTTAGTTCATAATGTGATTGACTTTTTAGTAGCACCATCCAATGGTGGAGACATTTTTCTCAAAGCAGTAAAAAATTATACTGGTGAATTAGATCTACTTATACAAGAAATCAGCACTCCACTTCCTAGTGTGGATGAGAAAAACAAAGGATGATCAGACAGAATTAAGCTTTGACATTGTCCCTTTTTTTTTTTTTTTAAAGAAAAAATTTATAAACAAGAGCTTTGACATTGTCTCTAAGCAGGAAGGTTCCACACTAGCTGATCCTTGCAGTGGTAAATGGTTAACTGCCAAACGAGACAGTGCCAAGACTAGGGGGAGAAAATATATTAGTAGATATTTACAGTGGTCAAAAGGCTTGAAAGGATGTCCAAAGCAGAAGGATTTACTGTGAAGAAACAAGAGCATAGCGCCAAGGAAAGAATACGGAGGATGAAGCTTCATGCATCCTATCTGGCCCTTGGTGCATATTGCTTCCTGATTCTAGCATATCAAAGTTTTTGATTCATTTAAGGAATTAATCAGACAATAGCAATATCATACTTGAAACAATTTTAGAAAGTGATTTTTGCTCCCACCTCTTTGAAAGAGTGGTAGGATTTTTTTTTTCCAGGACCTTCTGATATATAGTCACATTGGATTAGTCGAGTCGTGTTAGATTAAAATAAAAGATCTCGTATGCATTTCTCATATATGGTATACATTTGTCATATATGTTGTACGCGTGGCCGTGGCATGCAGAAGATTAGTGGGTTCATATCAACCGATGGGAAACAATAAGAAGGCCGTGTCCATCCAAATAATCATTCTTCTTATCAAAAACCACCGAACACCGATACATTGTGTATATACAAAAGACATAAAAATATACTATACTACATTCCAGCATATTAGTATTAATATACTTCCTTAGCAGGGCACATTCTTATTGCAACATTTGCACCAACTTTGAAATTTAGAAATGGGAAAACGCACCGTTTACGCATGGGCAGCCGCAGCTGCGATCATTCTCTGTTTCATAGTTTTGATGCGCGTCACTCCCGCCATCCCCCAACCTCAATATTACCACAATTTCGCCGATAAACGCCAATTCTTCGGTTTATAATTTCCCCTTTTCTCCTTATCAATCGTTACTTCCATTATTTTCAATGAATGGTTTTTAGTTTTCTTTAAAAGCCATAATTTGAATTTTGAACCATCTTTTTACAGAGTTTCTGACAGATGGGTGCTTATTATTGTTGCTTTTTTCAGGTATACCCAATACGTTAAACGTGGTTTCGAACTTGACCTTCATCGTTATCGGTATCACAGGCCTTGTTCTTTGTCATTATAAGAATTACTTCAACATCCGGTAAGTTAGTTTCTTTTTTAATTTCATAATTCATAACTGTATCTTGGAGCTGAAGAATTACTCTGCTCTATTCTATGAGTTGCTAATTTAGTTAAACATTTGAAACACAGTTCGCAAGGTGAAAGATGGGGTTGGACTTGTTTTTACATTGGTGTGATTACTGTTGGACTTGGATCCGCATACTATCATCTCGAGCAGAATCATCCTCGGCTTTTGTGGGATAGATTACCGGTTGGTTCATTACTTAGTCTTAGATGCATAATAGTCTTGAGAGTATTGCCTTTTGTGGTTAGTATTTTGTTTTTGATAATTTTTCTTGTTATGGCGTTTCTAGATGACTATTGCGTTCACATCACTCATGGCAATATTGATCACTGAAAGAGTTGATGAGCAGATGGGAACTTTTTCCATCATACCCCTGCTTCTGGCAGGTGTAATCAGTTCTCTGTATTGGAGGCAAGCACGTTTTTTTCTTTTCCTTTTTCTATATTTTTGTCAGTCATTTTTCAATTCTGTGTTAGCCTTGAATCCTCAAAGTTCAATTTGATCATATCTTCTGCTGCAAAGCAGGTTTTATGATGACCTTCGGCCTTATACCTTTGTCCAATTTGTTGCTTGCGTTGCCGTCCCACTGATGGCTATGGTCTTGCCTCCAAAATACACACATTCAACATATTGGCTTTTGGCTGCAGGTTTGTGTTTTTCATCATATTATATCCAAAAAAGTAGTGATCCATTGTAGATTTCGAAAGAAATGAAATTATGGGTATTGATTCAATTTTATAATAATAATAATGGCATGCAGGATTCTATCCTTTGGCCCTGCTAAACGAAGGAATGGATAGAGTAGTATACACATTGACATTTCATTTGGTCAGTGGCCACACTCTCAAGCACTTGTGCGCTGCCATGGTTCCTGTCATCTTGTCATTTATGCTGGCCAACAGGACAGTTGAGACTCAGAGGTATATTTTTCTTCTGTTTTCTAATTAAATTTTGTCAAGTTCAATTGCAACCATATTGAAAACTCTTGAGTTATTGCATAATTTCAAATTGATCTTAAGAGTCTGTCGTGCATTTGTGATTGGGTGGGTTCTTTTATGCAGAAGAAGCCTGCTGGATACATGGAAAGCTTCAAGGACAAAGGTAAAGGAGAATGGTTCTAATCCGCAAAATGGCACCTATACACAAACAAGCAGTGTTCCAGCTGACAAATCAGATTGATGACAAACCTGCAATCATATTCTGTTCTGTAACAAAACTTTTACACTTTTATGTAACAAGACGGATCCAGAAATAAATCTCTTTAACTTTGTTATACTACTGGGTTTGAAAGAGAAATAAATTGGTTCTTTGTATTTTGATGTTTGTACAAATTGTCAACCTTGGTGTATATATATATATTCTATAGCAAAAATTTCTTTATTATCATGCTCTCATGGCCATGGGCCTTCTTTCAGTTTCACGCTTCATTTTGTAGGAGTACCAGTTCTAAAATATTTAAAACGCTCAGCCCAACAACAAGGGGTGGTGGCGCAGTTGGCTAGCGCGTAGGTCTCATAGCTTCTGAGTTATCCTGAGGTCGAGAGTTCGAGCCTCTCTCACCCCAAACCTTTTTCTTTTTTGAAAATCTAAATTATGAGGTAAAGGGTCCAATTTACCCAACTATAGAAAATTGGCCCAATCTAAATTAATGCCTCAGAAGCCCATCCTCTTTTTTTTTTGACACAAAAAGACATAACAATAACTTATAGTTCAATAAGCTAAGATGAGCTAACTAATCGCTACAATGATTTATAAGATATTTGATGGATGACAAATGGGAACAAGAGAATTCTAGTTACTAGTTTTAACTATCCTACGGTCTTTAGGTTTATAGATAGATAGAATTATTTATAAACCAAACCATTGATGGACATTTACAAAAAAAAAAATTAAAACTGACATTTATGGTTTACTTTATCTAATTCCAACGTCAAAAATAACAAGTGCCTTTAAATTTTACAAAATCAAAGAGCCGGTGAATGACACAACTATAATACTGTGAGTCTGTGACTCAAGGCAACCCCCCACCCCTAAATAGAAGCTCTAAAGTCTCTCTTCATTTAGGATCATAGTATAAAGGAGTGATTAATAAAAGGAAATAGGAAATTTGTGCTATTGAGCTATCATGCTTAGGATAGGTACATATTTGTTTGATGGTTTATGATATTTTTCTTTAAATCGGCTGGTCGGCCTATTATGAAATCACTAAACCTCTTTTAACAATGATTCTTTTCTATTAATAAGACTGAAACTCAAAATCTTATCTAAGGAGAATAAGTTCTCAACCACTTAAACTAACAAATTATTGGTATAGGTTTAGGAGAAATTTCAAAAGAAAGTATTCCTTGATATTAGAGAAGTGATGAAAAGATTATTATAAGATAAATTGGAATATTTTGATATGGGCTTACTTGATGTAACATAAAACTACATAAAATCTTTATCAGATATGACAAAATCAAATAATAAGTTACAAGCCCAAAATATATATAACTAACATTTTTTTTTTTGAGATTTGAACAATTTTCATTTCTTGAACAGACTGGGATTACAAATGTACATGAAGACCCGTACACCGCTACATGATTAGTTACATTACCGAAATGCTAATCTATGAGCCAACAAACCCCTTACCCAACAAACAAACCCAATGAAATCTCATTACAATTCAAATAAATCTCTATGCCCAAATATCTAAATGAGAATTCAACCCAAACTAGAAACTAT
Organism: Corchorus olitorius; assembly: GCA_001974825.2. Lineage (NCBI taxonomy): Eukaryota > Viridiplantae > Streptophyta > Magnoliopsida > Malvales > Malvaceae > Corchorus > Corchorus olitorius. Next base: position 80,636 of record AWUE01014741.1, read on the forward strand.
ACAATAAATAAACTACATACCTACCAAATAAACAAGCAAATTACAAACAAACTCACATTCCGTGAGAGTTGAACCTAAGACCTCATGGTCTAGGTAGACTGGAACTAAGAGTCCAGTACTCTACCACCAGGCCAAATGCCTAATGTCATATATAACTAACATTAAGTAATATCCATAAATATATATATAAAAAGGGAGAGGATCCTCTCCACTAGTGGAGAGGCCCACCGATTTTTTCAAGTCAATCCAACGGCTATCAGGTGTCCACTGATTATTTTAGTTTCTCTTTTAAAATACCCAGTCCACCTAATAGCCGTTTGATTGCCTTGAAAAAATCAATGAACCTCTCCACTAGTGGAGAGTTTCCTTGTCCAAAAAGAATACAGAAATTAAGGTTCATTACTACATATCAGAAATTTATATTGCCATGAAGTGACTGCCTGGTGCAGCCCATGCAGCCCTCCTTCAATGATTTCGGAAAGATACTAATTCTCAACCATAATTTTTTGGAATCATACAACTCCCTCGTCTTTAAGCCTGGTTAACTTTTCTTGAAGGGGCAATTATTAATGTGCCAGTTTCCATTTCCTGCCTAAAATGTTGAGTAATCTCCGGTGTCACATTAAGGCAGACTTGCAGGATTGAGGGAATTGTATTCAAAACCGAATGTTTACTCGCCAATTCTCCGGTTATAGGCCTGCAAACAAATCAAACAAGACATAATTTATATCAAGATCAAGGTTGTATAGCAACTTAATTCGAAAAAGTATCTTTTTCCCCTTAAATTTGTAGTGTTTGGATTTCTTGCCCCTCCCCCGGGAACTTCAATTTTGGTATTGCCACGTCAGTGGCTTGATAGTGCTGTTAGGTTGAGGGGGCAAAACGTCCCAAAATTAAAGTTCAGGAGGTAAAATATCCAAAATTGAAGTTCAGGGGTAAAACGTCAAAATGCTACAAGTTAAAGGGAGGAAAAGGGTATTAAGTCCAAGTTAATTTAATTATTAAAAAGTATTAATTGCTTAATTACCGTGCAGACTTAACAATTGAGGCCAACTCCATTCCTCCTTCGTCGGCTGATATGGTAACCATGAAAAGTTTTGGCACGACAAATATTTGGCCAGCCTCAACTTTGGTGTTCAAGACAAGCTTGCCTTGAATACCAACGATTTGTACTTTCCCACTTCCTTTGGCGACGAAAAACATTCGTGATTCAGATGCATAGCCCGGTGCACGTGTGGCATTGGGTTCAAGTACTAATCGACAGAAACTAAGCCCCACTTCTTCAAGAAAAGGGAATTGAATTGCTGTCAGGGTTGTAGATTTGCCACCATTCTCTACTTCAACATCAGGATTTGAAGAATCAATGTTTCGGGTCCAAATGTTTACCAGATCTTGGTTAGGCTTCGGAATGCCTTTGGCTTCTTCTTCGTCAACTTTGATTAGTAAACCGCTCTTTTGGCTATTACCAAGTTGTTCTGCAGTTTCTATACTTAAATTGTAAGTTTTAGCAATGAATCCAGGGGAGAAAGCTGCAAAGGGAGCCATTGCTCCTGCTAAAAAGAAGTAGGTGATTTCAGCAGGGAAATAAGCATTGCTTGAATCACCCATGAATACGATTTCCAAATCCGAATTTCCATGATTGTACCACCATGAAATTGATTCCTTCGGAATTGGTATAATGTCCCCTTTCCTGAGATCCATGAATACCGTCTTATCTTTTGTTCTGGCCTGTAATGTCAATCCAACTCCACAATTACCTGAAAAAATTAACACCCCATCCTTTTAATTTTTTTTTCTGGCCAAAAAAAAATCCTCCTTTTGGAATATATAGTAAATTAAACAAAAATTAGAATTATCACTTACCCTCAAGAACATAACCAATTTTGGAGCAATCCGCATAATGGGGAAGGGCTAAGCCTCCGGGCTTCATAATAAGCTTGCCGGCAGCAAGTTTGGCCTGAGCCAGCACCGGAGAGTCAGAAGCTGCCCAGTTGTATATACCAGCACCTTCTGCCTCAGCAAACACTCGGGGAAACTTGGGAGATAAGTTCAAATCCATCTTTTTTTGGCTACTTAATAATATGCGTAACGTACGTAGCAACTTATATAATTATACAAGAAACAGAGAGACTGAGAATTAGCTATGTGTTTTTTTTTCTTCTTTTCTTTATTTGGTTAGAAATGGCTCATATCAACTTGCATATATATAGTGCAAAATAGCAGCAACGTGGCGTCCTCAATTTGTGAAGTAATGATTGTTAACGAATTAGAATTGTCCGTTCAAATTTTCATGGATGGGTAATTAGTTTTGACTTCTCAGAAAATACTGGGCAGTATTCAAGAAGAAACACATCAAGCCTATCAATGGTAGTAGAAATGATTAGGTGGGACGGATCCACCATGTTATTTATAGGGCTAATCAATAAAAATTTTCCATGTCAAATGATTTTCTTAAATGTAGGCACGATTTTAGCCCAAGGTTTAGTCCCTTTTAAAATAAATCTTGTATAAAGGGTAAGTCCCCAAATTTGTGATATTATTGGGATAGGATTTTTGAAAATTAATGAGCTGTCTTCGTATTATTAATTGATCTCATAAATGACGTGATGGGTTCGTCCCACCTAATAATTTCTCAAGGATAGATATCTTCACATTTAATTTTGGGGGACCATAAATGGGCGGTTCCGTATTCCATCTGTCCTTTAACCTTATCATCAATTTAAATCTCAATTTTGATCTCCGTGTCTCCCCTTTCCGCAATGATATTTTTTATGTGAATAGTACAAAATTTAAGGAAAATTGACACAATGTTATAGCTACGTATACGAGAATGACCTTTTTGTTTTTAAAGAAAAATGGTGTTTAGTGTTTTACACACCCAAATCATTATCCTACACCCACTTCTCTGGTATGTAGGCAAAATGATATTTTGCACTTTAGATGTGGATAGTGAAAAAGATGAGTGTAAAGGTGAGTAAGTAAAGTATGCAAATTTATACCATTTTGTTGTTTGTTATAGATTAAACTTTCGTAAAAAATTTGGTCTTCAAATTATCTAAACAAGAATAATTCGACTCAAGAACTCTTTAAACTTTAATTTTTGCACAATCTAATCTGAATAGTTAAAATTTAGTTGCATGCTATGTGTCAACGTCATGTTAGTGTCATATAATATTACATTACATTAGCATAACATCATTAGTCATATATGTGACCCAAAATATTTATCCATTTCGGGTTAATTAATTGATTAAAAACTAAATTTGATTACCAAATTGCATAAAAATCAAAGTATATATGATTAAATTGTTTCAAATAAAAAGTTAGTTACAAACCAAAATTTTCTTTTTGAAATAATTCGAAGCCATAAATTTTCTAAAAGAAGACAAATATAATTATACAATATCTTACTTTATCTGGCCAGTACTAATTTTGTCTTTTTAAGTATATACAAAAATTCCATACTTAATATAGTAATAAATATACCTGCCAAGCAATGTTTTCATACCAGGCACGGTGCTTGGCCCGTAGAGGCCTCTCGGTCCCAGATCACCCGGATCAACCGACCGGGTTATAAGAGGGTTCATATATACTCCCTCCGTTCCGAATTGAATGGCCACATTTGATTTTTTAGGTCAAATAAAGTCATCTTTGACTATTAATTATTACAAAAATATAACTTTTAGATTTTTTTTTTAAAAAAAACTTTGGAAAATTTAAAATTTAAATTTTCAAAACATATTTTTTAAAATTTTAATTGTATATAAATTTTTCATAAATAATGGTAAAAAACGACTTAATTTGACCAAAAAAAAATCCAATGTGGCCATTCAATTCGGAACAGAGGAGTATTAGATTATTAATATTCTATATAAAAATATTATATATGATGCAAATATATCATATAAAAGTCTTTGATTTGGTGGTTAAAACAATATTTTTTGCTCATTAAGTGTTGGGAGTTCGAATCCCAGGGACAACAAATGTTTTTTTCCAAAATTTTTCCACATTAAAATCATATTAATCCGGTCCAATCCGGTCCGGTTCCAGGTCAACCACCGGGCAAACCGATTGTTGACCGAATCTTGATCGGGCCAAACCCCTCGCGGTTAAACCCCCATCTCCGGACCGAATAGGCCTTTGGGGTCCCGGTTGAATCGATCCAACCGGTCGGTCCGGGTTTGAAAACACTGCTGCCGAGTGCCGGCGACTGCCTAAATCTAAATTACTGATCAGAAATGATTCCCCCTTATCTGTTATTAATTGTTTGTTCTTTTCCCTGTTCTTTTGCAATAAAAGTTTATATGTAGGTTGTGCTGATTAAGATACATTGAAAAGAAAACCAAAATTGACTTTACAAATCTAATTGCTCTCCCTCCATTCCATATTATTTGTCCATTTTGACCATATCACCAATATTAAGAAAATTGGTTGGAACACCAAAATTCTATACAATTTTTATCATATTTTACAATACTACTCCCAACTTTACTTAATATGTGTTTTTCTTTCCATATTTAATAAAGGTAAAAATTAATAAAAAATGTCTTGATTATCTAAATGTGACACATAATTTGGGACAAGAAAAAGTCTCAAAAAGAGGCAAATAATATGGAAAAGAGGGAGTAATTAAGTAATCCTGTGAGAATTAATTTGGACCAAAATACCACATCATTATCCGAGTTAGAGAGACAAAATTTTATGTTGCCACCATTGTTATTAATATTTTTGGCTTTTCATCCGTTGCGCTTGTCATTTCAAATTTCCTTTTTTTTTTGGCAGTATTTTCAAATTTCCCTTCTTTAGTTGTGTAATAAAGGCATTTCTGAGTTACTCTCCATGTCCCTAAATATAAGTCCCTTTTAACTATATCATCAAGTTTAAGAAAATTAGTTCGGGTTCAAAATTTTATGTAATTTTACCTTGTTATTCTATTTTTGCCCCTATTCTTTTCCCCCCACTTACTCTCTCTCTCTCATCCTATTCACTCTCTTAACTAATACTACCACTTACAAGATTAGTTTTGGAAATAACTAATAAATATGCATTGGTTTTGCTAAATGGACTTATAAATTGGGACAAAAAACCTTTTAGAAGGGGACTTATAATTAGGGACAGAGGGAATACCTTCTTTCTTTTTTTGTCTTTTTTTCAGGTTTGGTTTGCTCATGGAAAATAATAGTATGGTAAATTGGTAATTAAAATGTGACAAATACTGTGTTATTAATGGTCTATAAGAGATCAAATACAATTGCCAAACTACATTTAATCATTTAAGTGGTGGGATGGATATTATGATATATATGCATACAGTCATATAAACTAAGAATTAAACATTTTTTAAGGAAAATTTCAAATAAGAGTGGTCATTATTATTATTTAATACCATGCTAAATTATAATTATTAAAAAGGAAATAGAAGTTTTAAAAATTATCATAAAAGCTATTGTTGTACCAGTACCACCTTTACCCTTACACAATCTACCATTGTCTCTACCATTTCTTACGACATTGTCTCTGCCAATTCTTGCGAATAGCTTGCTTTGACTCAATTAATACAATAATCTTAACCGAAATAAGAAACATAGTTTTATAGTCTCTTTATGCTTTGACCCAATTAACTTTTCTTTTGTTTCTTTCTTATTAATTTCCGTCCATTTTCCCTCACTATTTTGATGAAACTACAAACCATATCAAATCATCCATAGAGGGTCTAGAGCCCAGTTATGGGAAAATAAGAGGGAGATTATGGTTTTTAGAGGCTTTGATTTCCATTAAAAGACGGCATCAGTTAGGTGTATGTGGTTGGTTTTTGTTTGTCCATTGTTTGGTTGGTTGAGAAATGAGGAGAGAGATATGTCTGATGGTGGAAGTTGAGAATATAATTTTAAATTAAGGGTAACACTGATATTTTAATATCCTTTTTTAATCATTTTTGAAAATTCTACTCCCCCCATTCAAAATAAGTGAAACATTTTAATTTTTGCAGCCTTTCAAAATAAGTGAAACAATTATAAAACCAATGCAATTTTACTCTTTTTTGCATATATACCCCTAAGTGTTAATTAAAGTGGTTGAACTTTTAAGTGGTCTTGGAAAGTTGGGAAGGGAGAGAAAATTTACTAATGAATTGTTTATTAAATTTTTTGAAGGATAATTATGCCATTTTAAGTAAGTTTTTACTAAATTTAAAATCAACTAATCATTGCCTTGACCTGTGTAATATTCCTAGTGTTTCACTTATTTTGAATGGGAGGGAGTATTTCCTTTCTAGTAATTAATTATAATTTAACATTGTACCAAGTGATAATAATTCTTGGTAAACCACCCTTTTTTAAAGTCTTCCCCCCCCCCATTTTTTTTTTTCACTAAACCGCATCCCAACAAAATCTCATTAAAATACTATAGGAAAATGAAATCGAAAGGGAAAGAAATTAAATGACCAATCTATATATTGTTTGATCATCCAACTACATGCAATATTGAAATTTGAAAGTAATATTTACAATCACCGACGATCATGTTTAGTTTATCGATTCACCGGTCGTTGGGTTGGTGTACCGCTGTATCGGTCAAATGGAGTTTTAAGTGTAATCTCCGTTTCAATCGTTGTTCTAATAATCTCATCTGTATAGTACCTAATTTGATCTGTACAGTGTAATCTCATCTGTATAGTACATAAACAGTGTTAATCGCATCGCTATCGTACCGTTCTACTAAACACACCCACATCAAACCTTTTCGTACGTAGGATAGATGAAGGACAGAGCGTCAGAGACACCATCATATTCATCCCAATTATTTTCTATGCAAAAAACAAGAAGGTTTTTAGAATTTTTTTAGATTTTTAGAATTTTTAGAAGATTTTTAGAATTGATATATCTGTTTAGTTGAGTATATCAAAACTTTTTCCCTTAAAAGCAATCCCGTAAGGCATACTAACGCCTCTCTCAAGCTTACACGTGGATCCATGTTATTTTGACACCTGGTTTTACCCACTTGGTCTCATTGGATGACACGTTAGGCCATTTTTTCCCTTTTTTTTGTCATCCTTGGACTTGGATTGGGCTTATGATATATCTAAAAATATATTTTGTTGATATTGATCCACCGTATATATTCTTACCCTATGAAGTACATGTTACCTTACATTATTGTATAATGGTCCTTATCAAAAACATCATTCTAAACCGGTTAAATAACACACATCATCTTCACAAGCAAAATTCAATTAATATACAAAGAAACAACCCGCACCAAGCCAAAATCTTGTATATATATATAAAGGAATACTCTCTACGAAATGACTTATTTTAGCATTCTATCAAAAAGGGGATGCGACCGGGACAGTTGACACATGGTACATGGAGCTTCCCAAATTATTTATGGTAAATTATAAATTGGTTTACGGAAAAGTCAATTACTTTGAAAAAATAAATTCATAGAAATAAATGAGACGATTGCAAAAGAAGAAATCCCTTCTACACAGTATTTATCCAAAAAAGAGTAAATGACAGAATGATGACTTAATTATGAAATACTCAAGTACTAATAAAACTATTTTAAGAGATCAATTCTAACTTTTGTGATGGATATATAGATCCTTAATTACTGTAAATTAATAGTACTCCAATAATGTCCAAGTTGTTTTATGGTGTGGGTCTAGATGATTCAATGATTTCTCAATAATTTACCCCCAAAACTGACATTTTCTGCTGAATGAAACAAAATCCAAACCATGAGAGAGACATGTAACAAAATAACAAAAATGTAAAAAGCAAAACTAAAAATCATATGAAACTTTTTTGCATTGGATACTTTATATATATATATATATATACTATTATTTATGGTAAATTATTCATATTCATGAAAAGATCATTCTTTTTTTGAACATATTAAAAGATCATTCAAAATGGCGAACAAAAAGACAGAAAAATCTTGTACTAGTATTACTGAGATAGTCATATCGCTAATGATACGGCCTATACTTCCATTTATATTGTTCAAGAAATAAAAAAAAAAGACTTGCAAGTTGCAATAATTGATTTAGAATAATAATACTGCTTAGTAAAAAGTACTCCTATAACACTAAATTTACTATTCAAGATGGAAGGAAAAAGCAGCCCATATGGTTTAGAGATCTCTCTAAACATTCTTATTCATTACTCCATAAAATCCATATATATAGTGAAACAATAGTCAATAGTAGTACTTACTTGCACTGATTTCTTGGTGGTCGTTTTGAGGTGACTAGACTAAAATTTGAATAAATAAATCGTCTGCCCTCATTGTGCGTCACTTACGTACATTAATTAATAGTATGACCTTCTGAATGAAAAAATGACGATTGATTAAGGCTCCGTTTAGTAGAGTGGTGTGATAGCGGTGTGATTGACACTGTTTAGCAATTATACATATGAGATTACACTGTACAGATTAGATTAGATACTATACAGATGAGATTATTAGAGCAGCGATTGAAACGGAAATTACACTTAAGGCTCCATTTGACCGGTGCACTGATCCACCGACCAATCGATCGGTAAATCGGTGCTCTAAATATGACCTAAAGCCGATTGTCCTCATTGGGATTTTTATTTAATATTTAAAAGCATTTTTGAAACGTAAAAACACATGCGTTGCGTTTGGATATAAAAAAAAGTTGATTTTGACTTCAAACGCAATACTAAATAAGTCTTGATTTATGGTAAAAGTTTTTTGGACCACAAAATTCAAGTCAACTTAAAATGCTAATTTTGAGGCTTTTGGAATTGAATGACTAAAATCTCTTCAATATTTATTGTCTTTCCTTTTTAATTATGAGTTATTATTTGGTACACTGATAATGTAAAATTTGAACTCCACAAGTAGGTATCTACTTTCTGAATTAATTTTGATTTAAAAATTCAAAACTATTTCCTAAAGGACACGTGCTAACCTCGTATATGTAGTCTGCTAAATTTCATTGACAGTGAACCTGATAATAACTCTTTAATTAATATCCTTTTCATACATTTATCTTTCTACCACATTTTTCTATGGATAATTATTTGTTACATTGTCAGTCTAAAATTTGGACTCCACAAGTGGGGGTGAAGAGTAACACATGTCTCTGAATTAATTAAATTTTAAATATTTCAATCTAATCTCTAAGGGACACATGTCACCCTTCTAGACCCACACGTGCAGTTTGCTAAACTCCACTAACATTGTGACGGCGTATTGATTAATTTTCCTTATTCTATAGCAATATCAATTAATTATATTTTCTACCTTAAATTCAAAAAATGATTTTCAAAAGCACTTTCCTCTTAACGGAAACTGCAACCTTAATAACAAATTAGGCCAAATCTTAGTTTTTTATGTTGGATTGGCTTTTACTGTCAAAATTAACTTTTGACACACATTATGTACTTATTTGATGTTGCGTTTGTGGTGAAAAATAATTTTTTTTTTATTTTTTATTTTTTATCTTCAAAGGCAATACCGCGCCTAAATAGTCATGGTTCGTAACTTAATTGGACGATTTTTGTTTTGATGTGTGTTTAATTAGTTTCTAATCAAATTTGGAGCAAAGATAAGGATGTGTAAATATTATTGGGCAATGGGCATGTATTTACCATCCTTTTCATGCGATATACGTAAAAGCTTCAATTATTATAGAGTCATACAGAATTATTTTCGTAGGCAATCAAAATATCAAACATAGTAACTGCGATTGTGAGTTTGTGATTGTGACTATTCCTTGTAATTTCGACTAAGACATGCTAACTAGCACATTATTATATACTATTTTATTATTTTATTATATGTCGATTGATTAAAAGCTAAAACAAAAGATCAACTTTATTGATTTGGCTTTTATATATAATAAAATTGTGCCCCACTTGAAAGTTGAAACCATATTCTTCAATTTAGAGAATTATAATAATTAAGATTACTAAAGGGCAATCAATGAATTGAATGGAATGAATGATTAGCATAGAGAGTATAGTACTCAATTAGTATTTGCTTCATATTGGCCAGACTCAATTAATCAATTAAACAATATCTAGGAATCGATTTTGAGCCTCCATTTGATTTGACGTGTAAACAATTAATAATGCACTAAATATTTCGCATGTAGCGCCAAGCCGATATCATATCAAATAATTGAAAAATAATGTTAAGGGCTTTAATTCTTATGAGGGCGGTTTGCGTTTGCGCTGTAGTCATTTTCTTATTAGGGTTATATTTCTTATAGTTATTTAAGTCGGTTAGTAAGAAAAT
>AWUE01014742.1:0-60536 GCA_001974825.2 Corchorus olitorius
AAGTCGGTTAGTAAGAAATGTTGCATTGACTGTAAGTTAATCAGTTAGGAGAAACTCATACATCGAAACAAATAATTCGCATATATAAAGCAAAACTCATGACTCCTCTTTTATTCAAAAAGTGCATTACCTAAATTCTATTCCATCTCTAGGTAATTCATCAAAATAAATCTAATATTCTACTCCTCCATCTCTAGATATAAATTAAATGGAAGGATTTTATTAACATCCACCTGTAAATTTTAGGAAACAGAACGGAGTCCATGTGAAACGAATTCAGAGAAATGTTACGGAAGAAGAAACCAACCCATATAGAAATGAACACGAAAGGGAAACAGAACTGAAATGTCAATAGTTTACTTATAAATCAATCATTATTGCAGATACATTTATAGCACCAATCCATTGGAATTCCGACAGAGGAGCTGAACCGGTAAATCCTAATATCCTCACACAATTAATATGTAATTAAAACACACTTAATCATAAATATAAAAATAGTAAATTACAAAAAAGGGCAGCTGGAAAAGTAAGGGAGAAAATTCATCGAGAGCCTTTTTAGTCACCCGAAAAGTGAGAAAAGATCAAAAAAAGCCAAAAGGAGGCACCACATTAATCCTCAATTTGGCCTTTAAGTAATTTTCATTGTCACTAAAAATAATATATAGTATATATAATAATGAACGAAAATCCTCTGCCCCAATTTTGGTGCCCCACTTGTGCCCCATTTATCAAATAATAATGACACATGTCCCTTTTCAGTTTTTAATGTTATTCCTCGTTTGGGTAATTAAATTAAATTTTATATTTTTATTCTATAAAACCCTATGGGGAATGTATTAAAATTTAGGACTTGTTATAAAACTAACGAAGAACAGCAAGAACAATAAAGAGAAAGAGAGAATTTCTATTATTCCGGAGAGAAGAGAATACAGAAATCTGAAGTGTGTGTAAAATAGCTTAGGGGACTCCCTTTATATAGTGGAGTAAATCCCTGTACATGTAATGCTAATCTACTTGACTTGCAAGCAAAGTAATATCCAACGGTGGATGATGCTCCACGGAACCTTCCAGGTAATCTCCTTGTAATATTCCTTGATTCTCTCATTAATACTTGATTCTCTCTTAAACCCAAATGGGTTCAATATAGTTGGGCTTAGTGTGGTGTGGATTCCATAATTCCATGACACTCCCCCTTGGACATAACACCACTATAGACCTATTTGGACATGTAGCTAGTATCTCGTTAAAAACCTTAAGCTGGAAAACCCAATGGGACAAAACCAGTCATAAGGAAAAAAGAGTGCAGCATATCAAGTCCATTTGTCTTCTGGACAAATATTACATGTGCTCTTTATTGCCTCATTAAAAATCTTGTGTCGAAAACCCAATGGGAAAAATCGAACAAAAGGGAAAAAGAGTGTTAGAGCAATTAAATCCATGTATATGTCTTCAGGACAATTACATCTAAATGTGCTATTGTTGCTACATTAAAAACCTTAAGTCAGAAAACCCTGTGGGACAAAACCGATCATAAGGGAAAAAGAGTGCAACGCACTTTAAACTCATAATCGCTCCCCCTGAATTAAAACAAACAATCACTTCTGGGGTATCTAAGCATTTCCACTTCTGGGGAATTCAATCTTGCATCTTACTAGCTCGCCATATACCAATGCCATAAAATGATTTCTGATTTCTCAAATGTTGATGCTGGCAACAATTTGGTAAATAGATGTACCAGATTGTTAATGGAGCGAATCTATATAATGTACCATTTGGAGTAATGTTGAATGAATGGAGTTCAAATTGATAATATGCTATGTGGAGGAATGCTGAATGCAGGAACTCAGTGTGATAACGTGCTCTATATACTACCGAGTGGATGAGCTCAATTCAAATATGTATATGTATATACTATCAAGGAAGGAATTCAATATGAATTATACACGTTTGTGCGACTGAACGGACGAGTTCGATCTGTGAATGGAGGAGCTTAATATGATTGATTTATATAGTACTAAATAGAGGAGATCAACCTGATAATGATATATGATTTTATAGAGAGACTGTCGAAATTTCATACTATAGTATCAAAAAATTGTAGGGAGATTAACAAAATCTCACAGAGAGATTAAAAAAATAATAGGAAGGTTACAAAATTCATAGAAAAATTTATTAAAATATCATAGGTTAACAAAGTTTCTTATGAAGTTTATCATCATTTTATAGGTAATTATACAAATTTCATATGGTGGTTATCAAAATTTTATAGGGTGATTATCGAAAAATCATAAAAATATTCAATTGAAACATGTTGGGCCACGTGCAACGCACGTGAAAACTAAAACTATTATAAATAAAATTACAAATTATGTACTAGAAATTAAAATAGGTTGAAAAAAGTATTCATCCTTCGCGTTTAGATCTTGATCTTGCTTCACGATATGAGCCATTGATGATTTAGAGTTTCAAACCTTCTTCATAAATTTGTAGCACGTGCGACACCTCTTCATTTTCGTTTCTGTGTAATATTCAATTAACAGAAAACTTTCAAAAGCGACACAAAGATGAGTGATTCGAGAACCCCCCTTGATTAACCCGTAGATTATAAAGTAAAATCATATCAAAACTAAGATGAATTGTCTTCAATCTATGTAATCTCGGAGACACACTGACTATGACTAACAAACTGACTGACTCAAACTCAACAAACTAACTCAAAAACTCAACTAACCAACATATCTATAGATTTTGGGAGATTATTCTAAACAAATGAAACAGTAAAGAAAACGAGATATGAAATCAACCTCCTCCTCCCCTTGAATGATCAAGATGGGGAGGAGTATAAAAAAAAACTATAGGAAAACTATGAACTTGGGGAGAGGGGAAAAAAAGAAAAAGGGCGGCTAAGGTTTTTACCTTTGATAATACTACTTTGAGTTTTGCTACACAACCTGAAAAATTGACCCGAAATTTGGTCCCCATGATGTGTTCTTACACGGTTGGTCCGACAGACTGGTCCGACCACTATTTGAGTGGAGTTTTGCTACATAACATGGGATGATTAGCCATGACACGTGTCGTAACGTGCGGGTCCGGGAACCCTATCGCTCCGACTTGAATAACTAGAGTCGCCACTAACCAATTTCTAGGTGTGATTAGTCACCTATTTACCATTAAAACCTAGTTAGGTCCCATGCTTGGTAAAAAACTGACTAAACCTACTGGTCTGATCTTCTAACCTAAGTCTAGGTTCGGGAGTCCATTACGTTCAGGGAAGGATTAGCACCCCTGAAACGCATGTCAAACGACGGTACCATTAGTCTAACCAGATTTCATATGAGTCAAAATGAAATTGGTTGATTTTATCCTAATCTTGCTTATTAAGAAAATTATTAAAATAATAAAATTAAGTAATAAATAAATAACTCTAATAAAAAAAATCTTTTTTGGGCCTTTTTTATGTCTTTTCTCTAATTAATGCATGTATGCAAATGATAAATGCAAAATCAAATTATTAGACCAATTCACGTAGTCTTGGGTTATTGAAAATTCTTTTCGAGACATATGCACGGAACTCCGAAGCATCTCGAAAGAAACCTTCTCATCCTAAGAGACATTCAGCGAGTCCCGAAAATTCGATCACTCGTGAAAGCCTCTTCTTCGGAAGACTATGGTTATTGGTTATTTTAGTGGCATGGCAATTTATAAATAACATATAAATTAAATTGCATAATTAAACATGAATGCATATGAACTAATCCTAATTTATTTCTAGTTAATATTAAATTATTATTAAAAATTAAATTAGTCCTTAAATTAATTATGGAATAAAAACCTAAATTAACTAAATCCTAAATATTTCAACATTCATAAATTTCGTTAAAGAAAAAAAAACACTATTATATACTTTATAGTCTAATCTATTGAACATGTAAACATTGAATCTCATATTAGACAAAAGATAATAACCAAATTAAGAAAAAGGAGGAAAAAAGAAAAGAACAAAACGCAAAAGTCAAAGAATAGTTAACATAAAAATGAAAATAAAAATTGGAGCTTTAATCGAATGACAAACTGCTGGATTTAATTGATGAACATGAAAACCAAGTGAATAAAATATCACAAGCAATACAAAATCAAGGGCCTAAACGGAAGATTAAAAAAAAGAAAAGAGCAGGCTTTTACCAACTGAAGAATGGTGATCACTTTTGGCTAATTTTGACAGTTTGGGAAACGTGTTCCTTTTCCCAATTTAAGGCTTCTGTCTTTCACGCCCTCTCTCTTCTTTTTTTTTTATCAATTCTTTTTGTTTGCCAAAACTACTTTTCCTCCCAAGAAATTTCGGCTCTGACTAATTTTTCTACACTAAAATATCTCCTCCCTAATAGCTTTTTATATCCTAGATTCATTCCCTTTTTGGGTTTAGACTCAATTTACTTGAGTAAAAATAAACCCATTTATATAAATCATAAAAGAAATTAAAATATGAGCCTAAACCTGGGCTAAAAATAATAGGCTTGTCCCAAAAATAATTAAACCCAAATTTCGGTGTCTACAACACGTCATGAAGGACAAAATTCAGATCAATTTTTCGGGCTGTGTGGAATTTTCCTGCTACTTTATGCTGGCTTTGTTAAGTTTGTTATTATATAATTTATTTATAGGTAATTATTTGATACACTGACGGTGTAAATTTTGGACTCCACAAGCGGGTTGTGGAGTTGACACATATCTTTTTTTGAATTAATTAAGTTTTAAAATTTTCAATCTAGTTCCTAAGGGACACATGTCACCCTTCAGGAGTCGCATGTGTAGTCTGTTAAACTCCACTGACGGTGTATTAAATAATTTTCTTTTGTTTATTTGGTCATTTTTCATTAAATATTTGGTCATATAAGGAATAATTTGACTGTAATGAGGTTTGATTAATTAATGTATCTTCGTAAAAAAAAATCAAATTGACCAAACCTTAATTAATATTCGATTTCCCAACAATTATATAATATATATGCGCAATTAAATCATGCTTAATTTTGGGTTCCATGCAAAAAATTAATTGTTCAGTAAGGAATTGATTATTTTAGTTTATGTGGCTTCATAATGTAAATCGTGGGATTAGTTTATTCTTTTCCGTAGATTTAATCATCAATCGACTTATTCATCCAAACAATAGAGAAACTATATAAAGAAGCTTATGTCCATAATCCAATTATATATAATTCGAAAAGGGGATTGACAACTATCAGCACGTAACAGTCCTGGAAACAAGTAACCGATAGTAGCATATTAAAGTTGGTTTCAAGTTTCAACCAAAAAAAAGTATATTAAATAACCGGGAGTCTATACCAATCCAGATATTGGTTCCGTATGAGTTTGATTATTGGGCTGTTTGGGGGCGAAAAACAGAGCATTGTACATGATAAGAAGAGTTCAGACCCCTTGACATAGCTTCCTTTGCCTTGTCTTACGCCAAGGAGTTTGCAAGATGCAAGCAAGCTGCCATGGAAATTCCAAAGCCACATATACACCAGCAAAATGGAAACCACCGGATGCTGGCACACCATTAAAATTAATTTTGATATGGTGCAGTAGCTGCTAATAGAAAAACAGTGGGATATGGCATTGTTGCAAGAGATTCGGCACAGGGCTTCCATTAGGTGCTTGCGCTGGATCTATAGTCCATGTTTTGCTAGTAGTTTAGAATTATTGATAAAATGAACCATGTGCCTTGGCGCGCGGCAATAATGGCGCATAACAAAACAGGCTTGTGGTTACTCGATTGTCGTCGGTCTATATGGCTTTCATTAGCTATGGTTTGATTACGGATTCTTGGTCGGCCTATGCTTCCATTCATATATATTACTTGTTGCAATATTAATTGAGTATAAGAATAACACTGAAAAACACACACACACACTGCTTAGTAAAAAGATGCCAAAAAAAATACTAGATTAATTCAAGATGAAAGATGCCAAAAAAAATTATTCAAGATTGAAGAAAAAGAAAAAAGAAGAAGAAACGCATATATTATTCAATGTAGACGAACAAATAGACAAACAATCTTATCCAATGTAGTGAAGCAAATAGTACTTGCACTGTTTTTTGGTGAGGCGACTAAAATTTTGAATAAATTAATCCTCTGCCCTTATTGTTCGTCACTTACAAATTAAATATGAAAGGCCGCTTGACTATTAGGAGCTAAAGCGGATTTAATTAATAATAATCCATTCTTAATTAATTTCTTATGCAACAAAACAACATAATCCCATAATTAATGGGGAATTAATTAATTCATTGGTGGGACAATAACTGTGCCAGTTTCCAGCATCTGCTTGAAAACTTGTGTGAATTCGGGAGTCAGATTAAGAACCACCTGCAGAAATGAAGGAATTGTGTTCAACACCGAATCCTTACCGGCTAACTCCCCAATGTCAGGCCTGAAAATCATGTCACCAAAAACAATATTACAAAATTTTCCTATAGACAAGTAATTAATCTCATCGAAACAGATTCAAAATTTTGAGAGAAAACGATCAATAGTATTTTACCGTGTAGATGTCACAACAGAGAAGCATTCCATCCCTTCCCCGCCGGCCAATAAACTGACCATCAAAAACCTCGGAACAACAAACAACTGACCGGCCTCAACTTCGGTGTCCAAAACAAGCTTGCCGTTCAGACCAAAAATCTGCACTTTGCCACTTCCTTTGACAACGTAAAAAACTTGTGTATCAGTAGCGTAGTTTGGGGTACGAATGGCATTGGGTTCAAGTTCCAAGCGGTTGGCACTTAACCCAATTTCCTCAAGCAAGTAAAATTCCCCGCCTGTAAGTGTAGTAGATTTGCCTCCCTTCTTCACATCCACATCAGGCAATGAACTGTCGAGGTTTTTCGTCCATTTATTGAAACTGTCCTGGTGAGGCAGGGGAATGCTTTTTGCTTCTTCTTCGCTAAGTTTGAGAAGAAGAATTCCTTGTTGGCTACCGGAAAGTGTTTGAGCCTGTTCTTGGTTGATCCGGTAAGATTTAGCTATGAACTCGGGAGAGAAAGCTGATAAGTAACCGATTGCTCCGGTTAGCAAGAAGTAGGTGATTTCACCAGGAAGATAGGCCTTTGAAGTTTCGGCCAAGAAAACGATGGCGAAATCAGAATCTCCATTATTGTACCACCATGAGACTGATCCCTGGGGACTCCCAATTATGTCTCCTTTCTTGAGGCATACGAAACTCATCTTGTCCTTCTTGTTTGGTGATACCAGTCCAACGGTACAAACACCTATAGATAAATTAAGGATTGCTTATATTAAATTTGCATGAAAATTTGGGAAATAATCTTTAATAAAAGATAATTGATTATAATTATATATTACCTTGAAGAACATAGCCGATTTTGGAGCAATCGGCATAATGGGGAAGAGCTGAACCTTGAGGCTTCAAAATAAGCTTACCGGCAGCAACTTTGGCCTCACTAAGTATTGAAGAATCGGCACTTGACCAATTGTAGTATCCTCCGGCTTCTGACTCGAAGAAAGTTCGGGGAACTTTGGGTGATAACTCCATTTCCATTGCTATTTTTCGTCTGCTTTCTCAATGTAGGAAAAAGGAAAAATACAAGGAAGAAAAACTTTTGCTCTCGTTAATTATTGATAATATACAATATAGGGAGAGTACCAAGAGCTTTTTATTATAAAGAAATTAGAAACTCTGGGGCATGCGACTGTGGCGATTAGCCAACTTGTTCGTGTCTTTATATAAAACAAAATACTAACAGATGCAAAAATCAATGGCATGGCCTACTAATACTATACAGTAACTCGTCTTTATAATTATTTTTCCTTTTTTTTAAGACGACTTTATATTAAATTGCTGGCTGTATAATCTACAGACTACAATAATGCAAGTTTTTTTTTTCTAAACCAATAAAAATGCAAGTTTATTTTTTTGGGGGGTCCATAAAAAATTTCGACGTCACCCTTGAAAATGGGATCAATGTGCTTAAAGAATACTGTTTTTAGAAAGTTCAAGTTGGCCACACTCCATGCTTAATTGGTGTTCGATCGATTTCCCAACATCATAAAATATATATAATATGCACAAATCATGCTTCATTCCACGCTAAAAGTGAATTGTTTAATGAGGAATTAAAGAAATTATTAGGTGGATCGGGTCCACCATGTCATCCGTGGTTCCGACCAATAAAATTTTGACAAGTCAGATTTCTTCCTAAATTTAGACACAAATTTAACACCAGGTTTAGCCCCTAGATTCACGAGATTTACATGATAAATTTCTAAATTTAGGACATTAATTGGCTAAGGTTTTATAATATTTTTAGTTTATGCATGTTTTCATGTCGTGTTAATCGTGGGATTAATTTATTTATCTTTCCGTAGATTTGTTCAACAATCGAGTTATTCCAAATTATATATAGAGAAACTACAGAAGCTTATGACGTCCAAATTAAATTCATTTATTTATATATTTAGAAAAGGGGATGGGCATTGGTCACGTAACAGTCTTGGAATCAAAAATCATAAACGGATCGACTCCAACAGCAAGGCTCAAGTTGACTCTTTAATCAAATATATATATTATATATTTGTAATATATAATATATAGTATACAGTTATGATATGATCTATATATATAGTATATTAAAGTTGCTCTCAACCCAAAAAAAAAGTATGTTAAAGTTCCCGTTAATATTTCTTTTGGCCCGCGTTTAAAGATATGATGATGTCATATGATCTGGTTTTCACTTTTCACGCAAAAAAAGATATCATATCATATTGTGTCTATCTTCTTTTTTTTGAGATTTTCAATTACTATATGATTTATTTCCTATGTATATATATTGCCAAATGATCAACAAGTACAATCTCGATAGATCGTCCCTTGATGAGCTTCTGAGACCTATAAAGTTGAAGACATATAGACAGTAGAATATCTAGTAATAGATTTTTAAGTTAGCATTCGACGATCAAGTCAGTAATAATCTCTCAAGTAGTTGAGAATGAAGCTAGGAATTCAGAATATACAATAAATGAGAGGGTTACCCTAATATGGTCCCTTTTGTTTTGGTAAATGAAAAAAAAAAAACACATCCTAATGGTGTTATATAATGTTATAAAGTCATAAAAGTAACATAAAAAGAAATCATGAGATCAAACCTGATTTGCCGATTTGGTGTGACTTTTCTGAGAAAGAATCATGAGATCAAATCAGGTTTATTGTCCAGCCATCGTAAATTCGTAATTCTTAACTTCACAAAACTAATTCCCTAATGGATCAAACCTGATTTGGTCTCACTCAACTTTCCGAAATCAGCCCAATAAGGATCCAATCGAGCGGGTAAGTATGGTTACAATTCTTTCTGGACTTGACTTTAGGCCTAATAAACTTGTTAATAACCATTTTGAAATGAACCCACAATTATTCTAAGGCCCATTTTTGGAATCCCAAACCATCAAAATATGACAAGTTGATAACGATGAAGATGAAACAGGGCGCGTCTGTTCTATACATCGGCATGATGGGAGTTCAGGGAAAGAGAAAGGTAGCAAAATCATGGAGTAAAACCATAGAACTAAAAATATACTAACAATAATAATACTATTCACATACATACTTCATGAAAATGGATTACAACACAAAATTTGGAAGAATACTCATCCCAGATGATTGAATAACATTTTTCACTACAATTATGCCAAAAAGCCAGTCACTTGCCATTGATCCTTTCCACAACAGTTACAAGACCTTGAGTGCCAAGCTTGCCATCACCATTAGCCACCATGGCTGAAAACATCTGTTTACCCAAAGCAGCTCCAGGCAAAACCACAACTTTCCCATCATCTTCTTCCTTCACAACATCCACTCCCATTCCCATATCCTTCACCATGTACTCTGCAAATCCACCTGGTTTGAAATCTCTCTCAATCATTCTTTCTCCCCACAACTCCATTGCCATTGACCTTGCCGATCCTCCTCTAATGGCTTCCATATACTTCCTCAAATCCAACCCCGCTTTTTCAGCAAACACAAACCCTTCACTTATTCCCATCAAATTAGCCCCCACCATTATTTGGTTCCCAATTTTACAACTTTGCCCGCACCCTGCTTTCCCCATGTAGGTAACTCTTCCCATCAAATCAAATAAGGGTTTTAGCCACTCCACCACGGCGCTTTCTCCTGCGGCAAAGATGGCCAATTTCCCTTCTCTAGCTCCGATATCGCCGCCGGAAACAGGAGCATCGACGGACCAGCAACCCTTTTTACGAGCTAAGGCGTAGATCTCGCGCGCCAGGGATGGGCTGCTGCTGGTGTGGTCTACGATGACGGCGCCGGGATTAAGGCCGGAAAGAATACCGTCGGATTCTAAGACGGTTTGTCTGACATCTTGTGGGTTGCCCACCATGGTGAAAACTACGTCGCATTGATGGGCGAGTTGTTGTGGGGAGTTGGCGAGATGGGCACCTTGGGATTGGAGGGAAGCGGCCTTTGATGGGTTGCGAGCGTAGATGGTGACGGAATAGCCGGCGGAAAGGAGATGAGAAGCCATAGCTGCACCCATCACGCCGATCCCAATCCAGCCGACGCGGGTTTGGGAGGCGGAGATGGGTGTTGGGTAGGGAGTTTCCATGGAGATTGGAGAGAGACAGAGTAGCTTGTTGGATCAATGTCAAAAAGACTCCAAACAAACAGGTAACACTAGTGAGTAGTCTGAAGTAGAAGTAGTTCGCACGTGCAAAGTGGCGATGAGTATGGTTATTATTAAATTGAATTTTTTATCGAAAAGAAATTATAGAACAAATTAATCTGAATAACTTGGCTGCTCTGCTCTCTCTTGGTTTGGCACATTTGCCCTTTCCAAAAGCAGGGGAACCGAACCAGTTACTTGGATAACAACGAAGCTGGGCTGAAGTTGCAAATAACAATGAGGCTAAACATTTTGTTGGCAATATTAGAAACTAGGCTTATCATTTTCTTGTGATGCAGAGAGATTTTAATGCAATAAACAAACAGAAAATGTTTAGTTTTTGTTCTTATTTTTGTCGTTACAACCCTACTAGAGTCTTAGACACCTCGAGCAGTAAAGCAGATACTCCAATTTTTTATTTTTTTCCTTCTTGCATGACATTCTACAAGGTAATATAGAGTATAAAACAAGGAAAAGAAATGATAAAATAGAATTAAACATTCGGAACATGTCAATGAACTACAGCATTGTAAGCAGCGAGCCAGCGATACTACCTAAACTCCCAACCTTGTCCTAGTCGTCAATTGATATTTAGAAACCATCTTCTTCTTCAAAACCCAATGCAGCATTCTCAAGCCAAAGCTACATTCTTCATTGC
The DNA here is from genome assembly GCA_001974825.2 of Corchorus olitorius. NCBI lineage: Eukaryota > Viridiplantae > Streptophyta > Magnoliopsida > Malvales > Malvaceae > Corchorus > Corchorus olitorius. The sequence continues at coordinate 11,360 of AWUE01014742.1, forward strand.
TTTGTATTCAGATTGACAAGCACAAAGCTAGCTTGCTACCATCACAGAAAATGGTGTCTCAAACAGATTCGGTGGCAAGAGAGAGTGTGATTGTTGTGATGGATGCTAACAGAAACAAAGGAATGGTGGATGCGGTTGACTGGGCTCTTAAGCATGTTGTTCGCCCCAAAGATGCTGTGATTGTTGTTGGAGTTCTACGGGATATAGGAAAGAAGACCCCTTCTTGTTTCCCCATGGGGATTAGCATCTCTGGAATATGTGAGCTAGTTTATAGTATATACTTTGCACTTTCTTTGTTTGCCACTCTGCTCTCTTTGCTTGAATACAGACGTTTCTTCAAAGCTATTCTTTTTTATAAGTTCTAGTTTGAGTTCATACATTAATGAGCATATGAGTTCTTTAATCTGTTCGTGCAGATTTCCTGATAATTTCCAGGAAATTAATATCATAATTTCCTAGGTTTTACTTCATATTGAAGAAAGAAAAATGGTAGTATAGTTCCTTAAGTATTTGGCTCATCATCTAGATTCTATGTAAGAGACCAGATTTGTTCTGTCACTGAACTTAAATTTGATAGTCTTTATTCAATTTCTTCAGGCTGACAAAGCTTGTGAAAAATTGGTCCAAACGGCTTTGGTGCAATGGTTTAATAGTTTTGATACTCAATTTTATCATGCAAGGTGGAACTCAGTTTATATTTCTGCAGGAAAATAAGTTTTTAGAGGCTGCAGCATGTAGATGTTATGAGTTTATATGTATTCAGCTATGTGCAAAATAGGCGTGCTAAACAAAGATGTTACCTTGCAGGGGAAAAGTTGGAGTTTTCATCTGGACATGCAGAAGTCGATCCTAGAGAGCTTGGAGAAGAGATTGAGAGAGTAAGGGAGCAATACCAGGCTAACCTCCAACCATTCTATCGACAATGTAAAAGAAATGAGGTAGGTGAATGCCATTATTATTGATAGCAGAAGGATTATTATACTGGCATCTATCCTGAAACATTGTACCGAATCGCTGATCAGGTGAAGTTGGAGGTAAAACTTGCAGCAGGATTATGTCCTGGAGAAGTAACACTTAAAGAAGCACAAAATTCCAACGTACGATGGATTGTTCTAGACAGGTGTGTCTTTCAAAACAGAAAACCCATAGCAACAATCATCCTGTTTGATTAGTACTTCATTACTTTTGTTCTGCATTTTAAAGAGTATAATTAGTGTTGTGATATTCTTGACAGCCACTTGAAGAAGCACAAAATGATTATATATGGGCATGTATCTTGCAATGTTGCAGTAATGAAAGGAAAAGATGTCGCCACCTTGATGCCGTCAAGAGCTCCCAAGACTGACCCTTCTGCTGCTAGGTGTGAACAAGGTGATGATAGAACTGGCCCCAACGATCAAACTTTTAATGATCAGAAAAATAGAGATCCAAATACTGTTGAGGAAGGGGACTTAACACCACTTCCACAAGGTTCCTGTTGGTATTCATTGCAATGGAGTGCTGATTTTCCTCGTGAATTTTCCCTCAGTGAAATTGAAGTGATTACAAATGACTTTGCTGATATGCTTACTGAGGAGGAAAATCTTAAACTTTATGAAGGGTTATTTCAGAATACACCTGTTGTTGTCACATCATTTGAAGATGATGAACGGTTTTGGTCAATTCTTACGATCCTTTCCCGGGTACGCCATCGCAATATCAGGAACATTATTGGATATTGCTGCACTGGCACAAACAGATTAATCATATCCGATTATCCATTTTTGGGTAATGTTGAACTCAATTTGCTATGTAAGTTTCACCTAATTACACTACTTAATGAAACATGTTGCTAATGTATTTTGTTTGTTCACGAGTTTTTCACTCCTTAGTCCTCACTGTATATCACAATTCATAAAGAAAATGTATGTTTTCACCTGCTTTAGAGCCAAACATTCTTAAATTGTCTAAATAATCTGCAGGTGATGCATCGGCTTGTAACCTGCCTTGGAGAGCAAGGTGGTGTAATGCTATAGAAATAGCTAGCAGCTTGCGCTATCTTCACGAAGAATGTCCTGATGGCCCTATTGTTCACCATTCTCTCTCTTCAGAAAGCATTGCCTACTCTGACGGTTACACTGCTATGGTAAAGTATATAGAACTATATATAGAGGCACAAGTTAAAAGCTGACTCTTATTTTCAGATAGCATTGAAGTCTCTCTCTTTTTCTATTATCAGAAATTTGCATACTAACTGACCTGTGGCTTTGTATACCATTCAAGCTATGCAATTTTAAATCGGCCAAGTGGCTCAAGGATGATGTTTCCTGTAATGGCATTTCAACAGCCAAGTAAGAAAACTTTCTCAAGATGATTTTCAGCTTGAATTCAAAGCTATCAGTTTTAGCTTCTTCGTATATTTTGAAAGTTATACATCTTCCATGTCATAATATTAATTTGTGCTGCGTACGTACTCACATCCTTTTCATGATTTGAACCTGTTTGGTGGGTGAAGATACCCAAACCTAGAGGAAGAAAAATGTCTTTCTGTGGATGTATATGGCTATGGAGTGTTCCTTGTGGAGCTTATTACTGGGAAACCTGCCAAATGCTTCCCACATGAAAGCGGGGGTCAATCCTTGACCGATTGGGTAAGATGTCTGCACAAATTTGCTTTTCATGTGGTAATATTTTAACTGTTTTAAGGAGTACTAGTTTTAAAATGAAAGTGTGTATGTCTTGTATTGTAAAGATCCATAGGTGGCAGATTCAATTCTTGGTAGTTTTTATACATGATCCTTTCCCTATTGTAACGCAGGCATTGCCTCTTCTAGAAAGTGGTGCACTCACTCAATTGATGGATCCCAGATTGAAGGATAAGGATGATGATTCAAAGGTTGTTCAATATATGGCTCGGGCAGCTTTGCTCTGTCTGAAGAATGATCAGGGGCGCATGATTTCCATCAGCGAGGTAAAGATTTTTGTTTTATGTTCATATTCCTGCATTAATTGCATGCTTGCAATAATGATAATGATTGAAATTCCACCAATATAAGAACTTCATGTGATTCAAAATAAAAAAGTATATACATTTGTTTGCATTTTTTCTCATTTGGCATTTGATGATTATATTCTTGTCAGTAGTCACCTTAGTCTGATTCATTCTGCAATTTTACCAGGTCTTAGCTGTGGTTCGAGGTGATCAGCATGGAGTCCTTTAGTGTGTTTTGCCTGTTGAGTTTATCAGAAAGAGTTTGTATAGATAATTGTTTGTATGTATTCAGAAAAAAGGGAAAAATGAAAATAAAGAACTCCTTATTACTAGTAAAAATATTGTTCAAGAAATCTGCATGCAGATTTCATGATTGTGCTTGCTGGTTCGAGGTTAGTTATTCTAGTACTGGGATGCAGAGTGAGAAAGAGCATCATTAATTAGTAACCATAAGCAAGAGGAGAAACGCATTCACAAGCCCGGCATTTAGGCTAGTTTTCAGCTTAAAATGAGGAAGAAACACAATTGAAATGGTTGTTAGTTGACCGATATTTCTTCCTCTGTAAATTTGGCATGACAGAATCAGAGCTAGCAGTTGCGTCCTAAAACTCCTCTGCTAGTTTTACAAGAATCAGACTTGTAACATAAGTCAGTGCCTTGTAAATCAATTCTTGAAACTTGTCTGTCCTGTCGAAACAAATTATGATAATGGTGATGGAATTACTCAAATGTTTCTCCCTGCAGAGCCTATATTTCTTCTTTTCAGCAGACCAAATCCCTTTCGACATTTTCTTAATATCATCCGCTTTCATAATCACGGTGCTCTTGTACACTACAAGATCAGTAAACTGTGTTTACCTCATGGATTTCGCCTGCTATCGTCCCCCAGATAGCTTAAGAGCCGTAATAGCAACTTTCACTGAATATTTACAGACAACCGACATTTTCGACAGGGAAAGCATCGATTTCCAGGTGAGAGTGCTGGAAAGAGCAGGTGTAGGAAATGAATCCTGTGTCCCTCCTGCAGCTTTCGAGATTCCATGTAACACTTCCATGCGCGAAGGTCGGCTAGAGGTTGAAGAAGTCCTTTTTACAGCAGTAAAAGATCTTCTTACCAAACACAAAATCAATCCTAAAAGCATTGATATTCTGATATCAAATTGCAGCCTTTTCAATCCTATTCCATCCATAACAACCATGGTGATGAACAAGTTTGGATTTCGAAGTGACATAAAGAGCTTCCATCTCAGTGGAATGGGATGCAGCGCCGGAATCTTGTCAATAAGTTTAGCGAAAGATCTCCTTAAAGTTCACAAGAATTCTTTGGCTCTCGTGCTCAGCACGGAAGCGACAGGACCAAGTGTGTATGAGGGCAAAAACAAATCCATGCTTGTTACCAACACTTTGTTTCGTATGGGAGGAGTTGCTATTTTACTATCAAACAGAAAACAAGACAGGAACAAAGCAAAGTACAAACTCCAACATATTGTTCGAACCCACATGGGATTTGATGATCAATCCTATAATTCTGTTTTTCAACAAACAGATGAAGAAGGGTTCAAAGGGGTGTCACTTTCAAGGGCACTTTTGCATGTTGCAGCTAAAGCATTAAAAACCAATATGTTAGAATTAGGCCCCCTTGTTTTACCATACTCCGAGCAGCTCAAGTATGGATGGTCAGTGATTAAGAAAAAGATTATACGGTCAGCTGATGATCAGGAGAAGGGAAGTTACGTGCCGAATTTCAAGACGGCTTTCGAGCATTTCTGTATTCATGCGGGTGGTCGAGCAGTGATTGATGCAATGGAGGATAACCTGAGGCTGCAAAAGGAAGATATTGAAGCTTCAAGGATGACACTATACAGATTTGGAAACACGTCGTCTTCTTCGCTTTGGTATGAGCTTTGCTACCTTGAGGCAAAAGGTAAGGTGAAGAAGGGAGATCGGGTATGGCAACTTGCATTTGGAAGTGGGTTTAAGACTAATAGTGCAGTCTGGAAATGCATTTCAGATCTTGATCCTAATGAAACAAATGCATGGTCCGACAGGATCCATAGGTATCCTGTTGATGTTCCAAACATTTTAGAACATTGATGCTACAAAACATCCCTAATAAGTATAACTAATTATGAATAAGAAGTTTATGTTTAGTAATCTTAATTCTTAAATCTTACCTACTGATCTGCGGCATGTATTACAACTTTCACTTAATAAGTTTTTTCCTATCTGGTGACATGTACATTGGCAGAGAACAAAAGGTAAAGGAAAAAAAATTATACATAGACAAAAAACCTAATCACTTCTGGGTTGATTATTGACAAGCAACTATTGGATTTTCTAATAAGTATCAGAATCAAATTGAATTATTTGATTTAAATCGTTTTATTCAATTTACAATTTATTTTTTTTCCTAATTGATTGTCAATCCATGATCTAACTAGACCGCTGCATTTTCGACATCATATGGTGCTTGGACAATATCTCAGCGGTGTGCTGGCGGCCAAATAACTGAGAGTTCTTAAGGATGAGGTTTCTTGTCGATGAATCAACAACATACCCTCGACCTGGCATCCATTGCAGCAACTGCAAAAGTAATTCCTTCTTTTCGGGCTGAGCAAGATAACGTGATATGGCCATCTGAAAAAGTCCCTGAGTGAAACCAAATAAAATTTCAATCCAGCACTAGCTACAAAAATCTTTGTGATTATTGAATGCTGTCCATGCATCAGAAACAGAATTCCAGAAAAATGCAACACGTCTGCACATGTGCCTTTTATATACAAGTAATTTCAATTCAAGCATCAAATTAAGCCCATCACTACCTACCTGATCAATCTTATAGCCAGAACCATGAATAACCTTCAGGACATCGTTGATCAAGTTGATGTTCCCTAACTTCAGGAATGCAGTTGCAAACTTTGTTATAGCAGGTTGAGAGATATATTTTGCATTATCCTGATAAGAAAGTATAATTTGAGGGGAAAATGGTATTAGTATAAAGGAAAATAATAGATCTAAGAAATTTGCAAAGCTACATAACATTCACATACCTTCACTACTAAATATGCGTCTTTGAGACGTTGTCCAGCTATTAGAATATGCAGAATTTTCTCATGAAAGGCCTTGCACATTGTCCTTTTACTATATCTCAACATATTGTAAACGGAAAATGCTTCAGAATGGGCTTCCATTTTACCAAGTTGGAAAATTAAGGTGGAGCAAAGTCCCTGCAAATAACAGAAAAATAAGTTTGTAATGTTATTCTATAAATCGACTTGATCCAAAAGAAGAAGCTGCCTACATCAAATATTGACACTCATTCAACCTTCACTACCATACAGCTTTCAGCATGATCCATGCCATCAAGTAACATGTCCACTGCCAAAGCAGCAACTTCAATGACCAGAAGTTCGGCAAACAAGATTCAAAACAAGCAGCCCATACATTTGCAAAGAAACTGTACAGTTGGAGATTAAGATTACATAGTAGATGAAAAGGATTATTCCAAAAGTCCTTATTATGGCAGTTAATGCAATAAGAATGGCAGGCAATTAAAGCAGATAGTTCATATGACAGGAAGCTTTAAAACATTATTATGGAAGAAAGAACATAAGTTCTCACAGTGTTGTAGTCAATGCTCATAGTTCCAAAAGTCCTTATTATGGCAGTTAATGCAATAAGAATGGCAGGCAATTAAAGCAGATAGTTCATATGACAGGAAGCTTTTAAACATTGTTATGGAAGAAAGAACATAAGTTCTCAGAGTGTTCTAGTCAATGTTCATAGTGAAGTAAGTTCAAAGGGTTATGATATGCAATTTAAGAACTACAAAAATAGTTGCACATTAGCAACCTTAATAAGATCTACATGAAATAAGAATTTCTCTTACCTCATCTGGACGATAGCCTTTACTATGCATGTCCTCCATGGTCTTATAAGCAAGAAGATACAATTTCTCCTTACAAAAATATTTAATCAGGATATGGAAGGTGTTGTAATCTGGACTGATTGCAAGCTCATCCATCTTCTTCATTGTTTGCATAACACTGTCCATCTCACCTGCTCTGCAATAGGCACAAAGCATTGTATTTAACATAACCAGGTCGTACTTGTTATACTTGGCTTCAAAGTCTTGGGCCAACGCCTTTGCCTCTTCAACAAGCCCTCCTCGGCACAGAGCTGAGATCATGATGCTATGAGAATATCCATCTGCAGAATATAATTAAATATCAAATTCTTGGAATCAAAACAGGGGGAAATGAAACTTCAACTTAGTATGCAAAATTAAAATCAGAAGAATTAGCAATAATCATTCTCAATTCTTATTGAAGTAAGGTAAGCATGCCTTAGATTCTTAGGGGTGTGGTGCTTCATCAATTAGTACCTCACATAGTAGGCTAAATATATAAGAAAGCTCACCAGATTTGACACATTTTTCCTGCAATTCACCAAATACTGATCTTGCTTCATCTAGACGCCCGGATTTTGAAAGACCGTCCATTAATAAACAGTAAGGCATCTACATAATAATTTTCAAATAATGAGTCAAGATATTCAGTTCTAAAACCATGCAAAGAAGGTTACTAATGATTACTGCAGCTGCAGAAGCTTAATCATACATCAGCTTACAATTAATGACACGATAAAATTGAAATCATATTTTTGTTGAGGTTCACATCTCATCTTCTACACAGCACAAACCTGAGAGAAATTAATCAAATTACCTCATCTTCAGCATAGCCTAAAGCTTCAAGTTCAGCCAATAGGTTTCTTGATTTTTCAAACAAGCCTCCTCGAACATATACCTTTAACAATGTTGTCAAAATAACCTGCAAGCATCACAGAAATAAAAGGACATAAATTTATAAGCAACTACCACTAACTGAATCCTAAATGCAACTTCTAAAGCTGACAAGATACACACAAAACAAACCTTATTTGGTACTAACCCTGAAGATTTCATTTCCTCCACCAACTCATCAGCCTTATGATAATTTCCATCATAAGAGTAAGCATTGAGTAAAGAACTGTAATGATACAAATTAGGTGTATGACCTTCCTCCCTCATCTGGTTAAAGTAATTTTGAGCTTCTTCCCGTAGACCATTTGAAGCACAAACAGCCAAAAGAGTTCCATACATAATACTGTCCATTTGCAAACCGTTATATTTCAACTCACTAATCAACTCTAATGCCTTAGAATGCCCATGTTTGATTTTAATGCAACCTGCCAGCAACTAACGATGACACAGAAAAGAAAAACCATCAATAAGTGTCCTGCCAAAATATGGGTTAACATGGAAATTACCTAAAACATAGTTAAAAAGGCATAAAATTAGAGTTTGCATTATTCTCCATACCGTATTATATGTAACAGAATCTGGGATTAGACCATCCTGCTTCATCTTATCAAACAGTTTGATACCACTTTCGAATTTGCCATTCCTAACCAAACAACTAAGAAAAGAATTACATATAAAAACATTAACTTTAGTCGTTTCATCCGGAATACTATTGTAAATTTCCAAGGCTTTAACAGGGGTGAGTTTTTTCCCCATAATTTTAATAAAGCTGCTATAAGATGAACCATTGGTCTTCCCATGCTGTCGCATCCAATCAAACACCTGCAAATTAATTATCCCCACAAACATAGAACGGAATCAAAACAGAGTCAAACAAATTGTTTAGAATTTGATATTGAGGAAAAATGGGGGGATACCTACCTGAGAAAGATGATGCCATTTGCCCAACTTCCCAAAATGTCTTAAAATCACATTCAAGTCTTGCGGCTTTAGAATTTCACCAAACGTTTGAAGGGCAGAGTTCAAATCAGAAGACTGCTGGACTTCGAGAAGAGCAGATTTTCGCTGTAAGTAGGACTTGGAGTGAGGGCGAGTGCGATTGGGTTCTTTAATGGAAGTTGTTGCTGTTGTTGATGTTGCTGCCGGGGTGAGGTTAGCGATGCAGCTGGCTCTTGGGGTGGAAGAGGACAGTGAAGGAATAATGGGAAAAGAAGAGGGTAATTGATGGGTGAGAATGTGTTGGTGAAACCCAACACTAAGAACGGTCGATATCTCCATATCCAGAACCAGAAGAGGAGTGTTCTGTTCTCTTCTGGTTCAGTTTTGATTGAACGTTGTTAGAGAAAGGGCGGACCGGTGATAATTTTGGAAATTTGTCGGACCGAATTGGAAGTAGATTGGGCCTCGAGAATTCATGGAAAATAACCATAAGAAAAGTTTTAAGGATTGGGCTTAAACTTGTATAGTCCATTAAGTTTCAAAACACTCAAAGGAGACTTTGGGGTTTTGGTGCTCAAATTGCAAAGCCAAGTCCAAGTATGCTTGAGAGAGCCCAAACATATTTAATTTGCCATTTCTTCTGAATTTACCCAAAGGCAAAAATTACAATGCACACATTACACAGCAATAGCCAAATACAAACCTTTTTTTTTTTTTTGGTATCTGAGGTTGTTGGGGATTGAATCTTAACCACTGAAATTAAACAGCACCCTACTATCAAGGCAAATACAAACATTGATTTATTACTTTTTTATTTCTTTATTTGTTTTCTTACAGAAAAAATTGATGTACCCCTAACCATGCATCATAAGAGTTGAAACATTCATATATTTACTACTCAATCAAAGTGTAGCAACGGGACTAATTAGGAATTATGAGATTATACAAGTAGACAACACACATTAAAACAACATCCATCCATGCGTACATCATTATTGAATGTTTTATAGTCAATCAACTTGACATCAAACAGGTAGAATATTTTAGAACAACAAAGTAGTTAATTTTCAAGGGCGAGTAGGCAGTGGATTAATCAAAACGAAATTGTCTGCCGGGAAGAAATGGCAAACACCGGGAGTCCCAGGTTCAATTCCCAGGACACGGAAGGAGACATGATTTGGAGTCCATTGAGAAGTATCCATGTGACACACAGCAACTGCCTCTACTCTGTCTCCATTCTCACCACCCAGAGACACCTTAAACACTCTGTTTTGTGTCTCCTGGCTATGGCAATAAAGCACTGCGTATGGGTATGGCATGGTGTGACATGCCACCATCTTCATCTTCGGTGTTGATATTTCCTTTGGTGTTTCTATTATGGTATAGTTCTGGAAATGGGTATTAATCGACTTGGTAATTAGATGTCTGGTTGCCACAATTTCGAATTGGGAATTCAATCCGAAGATGCTTCGTGCAAAATCGAACATCGAGTCTAAAGAGGTGGCACAGAATTTGGTCTCCCCTTTGATGGCTTTGGTCTCACATTCTCTCAATGTATTCTCCATTGCTATGGCTTGGGGAGAGCCTTGCGAGAAGGCGAAGAGTTGAAGCAGGTACGGAAGTTGGTTCAATGCGAATGGGATGGAATCGGCTTCTTCTTTAGGCAGCAATTGGGGAGATTTTGAAGGGTCATTCTTAGGGAAATATATGGGCATCGTCTTCCCAAGTTTAAGCTCATTCAAGGTGAAAAACACCCTCAATGAAGGATCCATGTGATCCATGTGGGACGAAGGATGATTGTGATCAGCCATGGCATGTTGATGACCATCTTCCTTACTTGGGACACTGCTATCAGAATCCATGCTATGGAGTCTCAAAACATTAATTCGTTCAATATCCATGACATTTTCCAAATCTTGAACCTCGTTTTTAATTTCATGATTCCCATTGACATCAGCCATCTCCTTGAGTACTTCACTTCCATGAGCATGCTGCAAAAATGTTAACAGCATTTAATCGTTCAGTATCTAATTTAAAAGCAGGAATCGATTAATAAAATAAAACAAAATAACTTATATATTCTATCAAATTAATGAACAGATCAGTAGGTTGCATAATAGATCAAGCAGAGAGTTTAGATATTACCATGACAATAAGTAGGAGGAGGAGAAAGCTTGTGCAAAAAACAAATCCCATATTTTTCATTCTTCTACAACAAATTTCTTCCAAGTTAGAGAGCCAACTACAGAAATGCTAGCTGTAACTAATTAATCATTGTAGGATAAAGTGATCATAATACGTACCCTTCACATTTCTCAATTATCTGATATGATATCGGCCATACAACATGCAAAATATCTTTTTTTTTGTTACATGTCAAATCAAAATCAAATATGGGCTCAGAATCAATAATTTAGTAATTTTGATTGATTGATTCTGTCTGTCCAAAAATGTACAGCCTGATTCGTTATCCTTCCACCCTATGCATTGACATTGTCCTTTTGTGTTTATTTATATATATTCTGAATTAGATAATTTCAGGTGGGGTGTAAAGGCCAAATCAAAATGGGGAAATAAAGAAAAAGTTGTTTTGATCAATTAAGTGATTACAAGATCGTTAAATTATCATTAATCAACTAAAAAATAGTTTTTATTGTCCCAAATCTATGATGTCGGAAAAAATCTTTCAAGTTAGTGGTAGCGGGTAATTCATTGACCAATTGGAGAAAGAATCATTCTCACAATGCTAGTTATATGTTCACGAAATCAAAATTATTCTTAAAATTTATGCATAGATTTATTCAGTATTATTTTAACACCAACTTTCAAAAAACAATATTTACAGATAGGGATGGAGCCAGAAATTTTATTTTTTTTTCGAGGGGGTGAAAATCCTATAAGATATTATAATGAAATTTGGTTTTAGTAAACCATGTGAATACTTATAATACTATATACTATATTGTATGAAATATCATAATACAATAATTTTCATCATAAATTTGATGATTTCTCTATCCTACAAATGTAATCTAAGCATTTCTATATCGAAATTGAAATTTTCAATAAATTTCATAAATGAAATTTCCATTTTAGTTGAGATGACTAAAAATTAGAATTAATTTATTCGAACAAAACCTCGAGTCCAAAACTTCCTTTCACTACTTGTTTTATGTGCAAAAAGAAAATAAACTTTACTATAGGAAAACGTTTAAGGCAAATTATACAAGGGTAATTATTTGATACACCGGCGGTGTAAATTTTGGACTCCACAAGCGGGTTGTGAAGTTGACACATGTCCATTTTTTTAATTAATTAAGTTTTAAATATTTCAATCTAGTCCCTAGAGGACACATGTCACCCTTGAGGACCCGTTTGTGTAGTCTGTTAAACTCCACCGCCGGTGTATTGTATAATTTGCCATTATACAATACACCGTCAGTGGAGTTAATTTAGTAGACTACACAAGCGGGTCCTGAAAGGTGACATGTGTCCTCTAGGGACTAGATTGAAATATTTAAAACTTCATTAATTAAAAAAATGGACATGTGTCAACTCCACAACCTGCTTGTGGAGTCCAAAATTTACACCGCCGGTGTATCAAATAATTACCCAAAGTTTAAACATTAAACATTAAACATAAAGATAATAAACAAAGTAAAAAATAAATCTAATATTAGGTTGCAAAACCCATATACAGTTTGAACGTGATCATAAAACTTTGAGGGGGCGTCAAGCATGCATATACCACCAGTTTAGACAAAAACTCGTGTGTCTCCATCCTTCTAATTAAACTCCTAATAATATGTAGTTCGACTAATTGATTAATTTGAATTCCTCAAAAGTATCTAAACTAATTCTATATGGTAAATTATACAATACACCGGCGGTGGAGTTTAGCAGACTACACAAGCGAGTCCTAAAGGGTGACATGTGTCCTCTAGGGACTAGATTGAAATATTTAAAACTTAATAAATTTAAAAAATGGACATGTGTCAACTCCACAACCCGCTTGTGGAGTCCAAAATTTACACCGCCGGAGTATCAAATAATTACCCATTCTATATATAGTTACATTGATAATTAATAGTTTAATATTACTAATACAAATAATTAAAGGTCATTTAAGTATAAATGAATCAAAATCCTATAATCAAGGTCATGAAAAACACCTATGTATCACTTAGGGGGGCGGAATTGAAGTTAATATAATTGCATAATAATAATAACATATCTATATACAGGCTTTCGGGAAATTTTTGGGGCGGCCGTCACCCCCTAGCTCCGTCCCGTTTTACAGGATTATAAGTATCGAAATTTAAGATATTACTATTAAGTAGAGTTTAATAATTATAAATTATAGGAATTCTGTTGACATAATTTTATTTGTTGAGGCTATAATTGAGGTGGGAGTAGTTCATCTAAATCTGTGAATGATTTTCATCTTTTAGCATGCCTCTTAGTCGACCTTACTCAGATTAGCCACAGTCGCAGTATTACTATTTGATTTTGATTGCTAACAAATATAAATGGTGACTTGCCTTTTAAAATTGTCACCATCAACTGAAATTCGTTCGATCATTCATTTTACCAAACCGAATCTTTGCTTTTCTGTAACATCGCCAATGATCATTAGTTAAACAATAGTATTATCTTTTTTTTTTCCCCAAATCTATGATGTTGGAAGAATCTTCTAAACTAATAGAGGGGTATATTTTCGAAATCAATCTCATAATTCTACTAAATAGGGTCTTAATATTAAATAATATATTACTGAATTCAATAATTAGACTACTTGAGAGATTTAAGTTGGTAACTATATGTCATCCTAAATATGGTGAATCAACTGTTTGTGTCACCAGCCCATCATCAACTGATTTATTCAATCATTATTGTACCAAATCTGACAATATCGAGCCAAATCCATTAAATTAATGTTAGTGGACATATGTCTCATCGAGAAATTTATTAGATATACACCGATATTACTCGCACCTTAATTTTAGTCTGAACTATTATTATTTTGTCAACTTAGAGTGCTAGTATTATGTTATTATTATTACAATCACTAAAACTATATACAGTATACCATAATAATAAATTTAATATATAGAATATCACATCAACCATAAACTAATGGATCATAGCAAAATTAACTATCCTAATTAAGGAAAGGGTTAGCACGTTTTTCACCCTAAGTAATTATTCACCCATATGAATCATGTATATGAGTTATTATCCTTGAACCATAATGTTTTCCTTCTCTCTATATATACATGATCACATCTATGGTTTTCTTGCCCATATGCATAGTTATAAAATTACATTGTAAAAGTAAACTGCATGATATTAATGCTGCAAATCATGTCTTCCCTTTCATTCCTTGCATTGTTCATCTCGCTTCTCTTGGTAAGCTGATTTCTATCTGGTTTTAATAAACTTAAACAAAATTATACTTTAATTTATTTATATATCTTTTGAATTTCCTTTCAATTAATTATTGTTTCTTTTAATAATCTTTCATCATCATGATTAGAATACCAAGGTTCCGTGACTACGAACTCAAGTTTCCTTTCTTTATTAATTAAATACAAAAAGGACAAGTGGGAATTAATTAATTCGAATATCCATATATAATTATACACATACGGTGTTTAATTTTTTTTTGGCTAAACATACAGTGTTTAATTAAAATATATGTTTTCATTGAATTCAAAAAAAAAATGTTTTCATTTTTATTTAGGTTACGCATATATAGATATCCAACTATATGCTTTTATCTTATTCTACGCGCAGTTTGCAAACAGTACCATAGCAGCAAGAAAAGACCTAGGGGAACAATGGAGAGCTATAATGAAAGATCAACCCATGCCTGAAGCAATCAAAGGCCTTCTCCACATAGATGACATCTCGTCTTTCTCCGACGAAAAAAACAATTGTCATGATGATACGCCAGCCGATCGGAGCTTTAAGATTAAAAAGGAGGAGATTTTTGTCAAGGATTTTGAACCAGGACATGGTGCTACGTCTTATGACAATGACATTAAGCCAGCGGCACAAGATCGGAACTCATTCTTAAAAGGAGATCAAAAGTCGTTAATTGCTACTGATTTTGAACCAAGGCCAAGCACTACAGCCTATACTGACAATATCGGTCTTAAATCAATCGCGAATAAAGATTTCGAGCCGAGGCCAAGCACTACAGCCTATACTGACGATGTCGGCCTTAAATCAATCGCGAATAAAGATTTCGAGCCGAGGCCAAGCACTACAGCATATATAGAATGAATGATGGGATATAATTATGGAGTATTAATTTCTAAGGAAAAAAATAATTTGTAAGTGATTTATCTTTTTTTTTTTGGCCGGAAGATCGAGAATGATCTTTTGGTAAGGATTTGTGGGGTTTACTTGTATTATTATTGTGGAGTATATAATAATTAAGTTGAAGGAGATATATATATACGGTTGGATATACACACTTTCATTTTAGTTAGTCTTATAGTTAGCAACTTGGAATTTTTCGAATTTCGCTACAAACAGTACTGTTAGTGTGACATATAAAAAACTCGAATAAATAAATAATAATTAATAATATTAGCCACGTAGTAATTGTTTATTATTATTATTATATTATATAGATAATAATACTCCTATATTCACCAAAAAAATCTTTGATATGCACAAAACAATTTGCATCCATTCATATATATGCACATACATATACATCGACAAATTATAGCCATGCACGAATCAAAATAAGTAAGATATGGGGCCGGCCCGGCCGGGGAGACAGAGAGATAGGCAGCAACTCTGGCATGTGGGCTTGGCAATATTGTTTTTATTGCATGCATTAATTATTGGTTTGGGATACATGATTGAAGACCTCAGTTACTTTTTTTCGGTTGAAAGACCACAGTAAATTTTGATAGATTATTGATTACTAGCTAATTACTTTGTTGTAATTAACTTGGTGGAGTACTAATTAAGTGAAAATTAAAATGCACAAAACCCAACATTTTAGGGATAATTAGAAATTAGAGTAGATTAATAAAGATGTAATTATGTATGCATTGAGCTATAATAAATTAGGATGGATGGAGTAAATGATTGTCATGTTTCTAAAAAAACAAAATTATACTCCAAGTAATTATAGTAATATTTGATTAATTATAGTACTATTTGGCATGGGCTTTTACTATGCCATTGAAAATTTGTTGTCTATTTATGACTATAGTCTCTTCTTCCGAGACCATAGTATGCATGAGACAATGATCACGATTCAATGAAAATTATGCCTCCCACATGAATAACATGTTAGCACTCTCAAGCTGAGGGTCCTCATTCTTCAATTATTATTATACTGCCCCGCAATAAAGGAAATTAAAATTTTAAAAACGTTTATTATCTATATATGATTTTGTAAAGGAGGATATATATTCAAATATCACATTAGAATCAAATAATTCTTTATATGTCCAAATATTTAATAAGAAATGACCAAATAAACAAACTATATATAATAACAAACATAGCAAAGCCAGCATAAAACTGCACAAAACCCACACGCATCGACTACGGTGGGACTTGAACCAAAGATCTCACAGTCCATAGAACATGCATCTTACTAGACAAATGCTCAGGTGCTACTATACTATGGTTTATACCCAAAACCTATTTGTATTCTTTTCTGTTTAAGAATATTTTTGTCTCTCTCCCACTCCTAAGCTGAGAAGGTTCCTTGATTTCTTAAAAGAGAAATGATCCCCAACTAATTTATCACATGAAGCATTATTAAAAGCAATGAAATATATTAATTATCATGTAAAAATAAAAATGAATTTATTAGTTATTTAGATTTTTATTTGTTCTACAAGATCTTCGAAACGTTTGTTTTTTATTTGTTAACTGATCTCTTTCATAACCACTACCCTAATTTTGGCTTTTATATATAAATATAAAGGTACTTAATTAGGAAAAAAACAAAATAAAGGGTCCTCATTCTTCAATTATTAGTCCACAATAAAGGAAATTAAAAATTAATCACAAAAATAGTAACCATGGAATTATATTGCTACCATGCAAAATAGTAAAAAGTTCCAAATTTCTGTCTATAAATAGAAGGATGTGCTTGTCTACTTGCACAAGTTGATATATTATCAAAACTCCACTAACTCCCTACATATTGCACTGCAATAATTCTGCAACTATGAAATCTTTCCTTTCTTTCTTGGGTTTCCTGTCACTTCTCCTGGTAAGCTAGCTAATTTCCAAGTTACTAATTTAATTACACAAACTCCCTATCAAATAGTAAATTCATAAATATACATACATATATATGTGCGTACATTATTTTAATAAAACATAAGTATATCCGTACATATATATGTTGTTTAATATTGTTGCCCTTACTAATTAAATTATATATTGATGATGTAGTTTTGATTAGCATAAATATATTAATTCTTTGTTTGAATGCAGCTTGTTGACACCACAGCAGCAGCAAGAAAAGATGGTGGGGAATATTGGAGAGCAGCTATAATGAAAGATGAATCAATTCCAGAAGCAATCGAAGGCGCCCTTGTTCGGATGGATGCTTCTTCCTCCGATGACAAAACCAACTGTCATGATTCACCTAAGAACGTTGAGACTAAGGAAGAGAAGATTATTGTGGAGGAATTTGAATTACCAAGGCCTAATAATTATAACAATGTTCAAGGAGGGAAGTCATTTGCTGATGATTTCGAGCCAAGGCCCAACGTTTCTTCTTATGGTGATGATTCTCAAGAGAAATCGTTTGTTAAGGATTTCGAACCCAGGCCTAACGTTTCGGCTTATGGTGGGGATGGTAATCTTAGAGGAGAGAAAAAATCATTTGCTAAAGATTTCGAACCCAGGCCCAACGTTTCTGCTTATGGTGATAATGGTGATCTTAAAGGAGAGAAAAAATCATTTGCTGCTGACTTTGAACCGAGGCCCAATGTCTCTGTTTACCATGATTAAAAATTTTAAATGCATGGGAGGGAGAATTAAACCAAATACTAAATATATTAAATAAGGAGACTAATTTGGTTTAATTTCTCTTAATTAGGAACTGATATGTCTTTGTGGCTTCTATATATATGTAATTGTATCGTATGGTTTGGCTTTCTGTTTCAATAAAGAAGTAATTACTCATTATAATTATGTGTTTTTTTGAAATTCATTATAATTATTTGTTTTATATAGAAATGAGAAGGAAATGTTTTTATTATATGATGCACAGACGACAATTTGTTGTTAGAAACAAATTGGGTTTTGAATTTGTTATATTATCTAATTTGGTGGTTGGGTGCAATGGGCACAAAAAATGGGGGAGAGGATTTTCATTCATAATTAGTACATCATTATTGAATGTTTTTTAGTCATCAACCAGACAGTAAATAGTAAAACCAGTAGAATATTTAGAGCAATTAGTCTTAGCTTTCACGTGCGTTGCACGTGACCGAACGCATTTAAATAAAAAAATATTAAGATAATTGAAATTATTAATAAAAAATTAAAGTGTTAAGCATCCAATCTAAAACCAATTGACAATAGGTGGAGAGGCTCTTCATGTATATAAGGCACTCAGTCATGTCAGATATAACCAATGTGGGATATTACCACTTTAACATGTCCCCTCACGTGTAGTCCGGGATAACACCCGAAACAGAACGGGCCTACACGTGGACAACGAGTTTGGGGCGGAACAGGACAAACCTGAGCTCTGATACCATGTTAAGCATCCAACCTAAAACCAATTGGCAATAGGTGGAGAGGCTCTTCATGTATATAAGGCACCCGGTCATGTCAGATATAACCAATGTGAGATATTACCACTTTAACATAAAGAATTTAATTATTATATTGTATTGGAATTATGTTGAAGTAAATTTTAAATTCAACATTAAATAGATATCATGAAACTAATTAGAAGTCAAAGAATTTGATTATTTGAAATGTAACAAAATTACATTTAAAGCAAATTCTTTTAAAATGTGTTACATTTGTAGGTTGAAATATTTTCCAATCCTCGTGTTTACTTACATATATCACAATTAAAATTAGCTATTATTAAATAGTCCAAAATGGTATCCAAATATTATTTACTATTTACTTTTATGTAATTATGTAATCAAAATGTGATTTCTTTAATAAAATGAAACTTCTACTAAAGTAGAACTTATTTATATAATATATACATAATTTGTATATGTCTCATTCTATTTTTCTGTATTTTTTTTACCTGACCAAAAATTTAGTTGAAACATTGAAATTTCCCGAGAGTGTGCAACATATAGTCTTTACGGTGACAAACCATGCGATGTAAGAATATTTAAGAATTCCTCCTAATATTAGTTGTTCGAGTCATCAACTACTTCATCGAAATTGTTGTATATATTACTCTCATCGGGGGAACTGTTGTATTCCTATCATCTACTTATTCAGTTTGTCTACATACTCATTTCTTGTTGACAAGATTGCATGTGTTATATGTTGAATTCCTGATGTGCAATTTTTGAGAATCTATCTCTGCCAAATCAATCTTCCTGATGCTTTTTCACATGGTTTTTTCAAGATAATAGGCAATGCTCTGTAATGTGCAAGCAATTTGTGTCTGAACTGAGTTTCCATACATTCTCTTATAATCCTCAGATATTGCATCGTAATATTCATTTCATAGTTTCCTCAAATCTGACGGTTCACAATGCACTTCAGGCATTTGAAACGCTACTCCTTCCATCATGCACTCCGATATACTCTAAATTATCTCAAATTTTATTTATTTAGTGAGCAATTTGGCTTTTAATGCAGTGATCCAATCAATTATAAGTCGAATTTTCCGTTTTTGAATAAATTATTATCAGTAAATTGGCAATTGATTTAAGCAAGCATGACTTGAACAATTATTTATGTAGTTAAGGTAAGAAAAATTTCTCAAAGCCATACGCAAGATTCTCTTTGTTTAAAAGGAAATGGTAAATAAATGTTAAGACCTCAAGTGAAATAAATATCCACAGCTAAATTTTTTGATAATCATTTCAAAAAATCTTTTACGACAATATTGTTATGCTAAAAAAGACTAAAGAAACAAAACCCAGAAAAGAGCTAGTAGCCTATTGTACTTTGAGTTTGTTTAATATAGTAAAATTAAGTGTCTAATTTCGATCTTAAGCCCCCTCTCTCATTTCGTGGGGATACTCTTGTAGATGGTCATAGCCTGAGTAATCATGTTGGTATAGGATCAGATGCATTAGAAGGAAGCAAGGCCGTGGTGTCCTCTTTAGCAAGATTGCTGAAAAAATCTAGGATGGTACAATACAAATTGAATTTTTCTAAATAAAATAAAAATTGAATTTTGTAAATAAAATATTTTAATAATGGCAAAATCTAGATGGTATGGTAGAAATTGAAATTATATATATATATATATAATTATATGTTGTAAAATAATTTTAGAATAATGGTAATTTAGAAATATATTTGAAAAAAGTACACAAAATTATATTTTAATAGTGGCATAATTAAAATATTTTTTAATAATGGCAATTTAGAAATATATTTGGAGAAAATGGTACAATCGGAAAACATAAAGTTTTCCATTATTCGTACTTTTGTATATAGTATAGATAGATATAAATATATTTCTAAATTGATAAGAAAATAAAACATTGATAAGACCCAGTGTTTAATATTTTCTATGTGATTTTGTCTTATTTTGGTAGTCGTATGTGTCGTTGTACCCCAATATTTCTCATATTTGCTATTTTAGACCCATTTGGAGCTATGTATTAGAAAGATGAAGATTTAAAGCCATTTTGAATCAATTTGGAGAAACTACTGATTTTGTCTCATTTCAGCCCATTAGGACTATTTGAGTCCATAAAGCCCAAATTGCCAAGTCAGATGTCTTGAAGTCTAAATCTGATATTCTTAGACCCAAATTGTTAATATGGAAGCCCAAAGAAGTAGTTCAAGACCAATCAGTAATTATGATGCAGTAATGATTCAGCCCTGATACAGCATTGTTAAATCATATTCAAATGAGGACTTAACAAGAGCAATTTTGGAAGAAAATTCATAACTTTTGATGCAGAACTCAGAAAAATGCAAATGAAATACCGTTGGAAAGAGAATTCCAAGATCTACAACATTTATGTTTACCTTGTAGACCTAATTTTTGCAGCTTCGATAGACGATTTTGCCCTTAAAATTTCTAGATTGAATTGATCTTCTTCTAAACCGATTTGGAGAGCCAGATGTCTTGAAACTTAAATCCGATATTCTTAGGCCCAATTCGTTAATATGGAAGCCCAAAGAAGGAGTCCAAGTTCAATCAGTAATTATGATGCAGTAATGGTTCAGCCTTGATGCAGCATTGTTAAATCCTATTCAAAAGAGGACTTCACAAGAGCAGTTTTGGAAGAAAATTCATAACTTTTGATCTAGAGCTCATAAAAATGCAAATGAGGTACCGTTGGATAGAGGATTCCAAGATCTACAACTATTATGTTTATCTCGAGACCTAATTATGTCGTTCCGGTGGATAATTTTGCCCTTGAAATTTCTGGACATAATTGATCTTCTCCTAAACCGACTTGAAGAATGTTTTGGACGAAAATTTTAGATGGTAAAAATGACGTGGAGCATTCCTATTGGCTATGTTGGATCCTAATTAATGAGGATAATCTAATTTTCCACTATTTTAATAATGAAATAATTAAAATATTATTTAATAATGACAATTTAGAAATATATTTGAAAATAAGGGTATAATCGGAAAACATAAAGTTTCCCCTCATTCGTACTTTTATAGATAGTACTAGTTTTAACTTTCACGTGCGTTGCACGTGGCCCAACATGTTTCAATTGAACATTTTTATGAAATTTTGATAACTACCTTATTAAATTTTGATAACCACCATATGAAATTTTGGTAATTACCTATAAAATTGTGATAAACTCCATAAGAAACCTTGATAACCTAACTATGAAGTTTATTAAAACTTTGCTATGAATTTTGTAACCTTCCTATGATTTTTGATAATCTCTTTGTGAGATTTTGTTAATCTCCCTATAATTTCGACAATCTCTCTATAAAATTATATATCATTATCAGGTTGAGCTCTTCTATTTAGTACTATATTAATCATTCATATTAAGCTCTTCCATTCGCAGATCGAGCTCGTCCATTCAGTTGTACAAACATATATAATTCATATTGAACTCATTCCTTTGATAGTATATACATATACATATTCGAATCGAGCTCCACTCGGTAGTATATAGAGCACGTTATCACACTGAGTTCCTCCATTCAGCATTCCTCTACATAGCATATTATCAATTTGAGTTTCATTCATTCAACATTACTCCAAATGGTACATTATCAGTTTGAGTGCTCTCATATTCACCAACCTTCTATGGAGCATATTGTTTATTTGAACTCTTTCGTTCGGTATTCCTCCATGGAGTACGTTATCAGCTTGAGTTCTCATATTTACCATCATTCCTTGAGCGCACTCTCCAACTCAATCCTCAAAAAATAGAGCACTCCCCTTTTCGGCATTCATGGCATATCTCTCATTCATCTCACAGAGCACCATAGAGTTCAACAGAGGGGCTCATTACCAAATCGAGCATTCTACGACTCAACACTCTCCGCATGGAGTATACATCCAGATCGAATACTGTTACGTTCAACACTATCTAATTATGTGACCGGTAAGCCTATTTAGCTCAGATCGTCCCAACTTACCCACCTGACGCTCAATTTCATAGCCGTTTGTGCAATCATTTTAGAACCGCCCTCATACCTAGGGGACAATGTTGAGTTCATATAGAAGGACCCACAACCACACTGTATATATATAGAGAACTACTCCACGCATAAGGTAAAAGTTCATTATTTCCACTCTTTAAATGTTAAGCTCTCTAAACACATTAAGACCACACTAACTTCAGTATCTCCAAACACCTTAATATCCTACTAACTCCAATATCAAATAGGATCCCCTCCAGACAAAAATCTCGGGGCCCTTATCTTATCGTCCGTTCTATTATAGATCACACAAACTTTCTCTATTTGATTGATGAGACTGTCTCCACTAAGAAGTTTAAACAGCTCACGTTTTACCCTTGTCCTTAGTGCATTTAACCTCCAATCCCATTGTAATATAATAATCTCTTCTAGGTATGGGAAAAAAAATTATGAAATTCACAATCTTGCAACGGTACAAATTATCAAATCACACAATATAATTAAATTATTTTATGATTCCAATCGAATAATGTTGAAAAAAGTGTTACGTAACTCAAATATCAAAGGAAACACTAATACGCAAGAATGCGGCATGATAATCCAGACACCTCACCAAAGACCTAAATTTCTTTCCCAATTTCAAACATAGATTTTTTTTTAATAAGAACAAAAGCAAACAATCATCAAAATTCGTACATACGTTTAAAAATTCAACTCTTTTGAAAAATCTTTTTAAGAAATCATCAAACATAATATTAGAAAAAATGAAGAAAATAAGTTACTCTTTTTTCGGCTTTTTTTTTTTGCAATCTAATTCAGTTTAGTCCTTATAGTATGATTATACGTTTAAAAATTCAACTCCTTCTGAAAAATCGTTTTAAGCAATCATCAAACATAGTAATGAAAATAATGAAGAAAATAAGTTAAAAAGAGTGATAAAGGAAAATGAAATTCCCAAAGCATGACAAGAAGTTATCAATACCATACCTAGACGGTAGTTTTTTCTATAACTGCAAAAATAACAGAAATTTTAAAATGGAAAAAGAAAAATTCAAACTCTTTTCATGACCATTGTACCTTCTGAACATACGTTTAAGAAAAATGATACCAAAATTACAAATGCAACAATCATATATTTTTCATCATATTTTTTTTGCGACATATTTATTATTGTTAATAATTTGGATAAGTAGTTAGAAATATATATAAAATAGTTTGAGTAAGATTTAAATTTAAAATTAAATCATAAATAAATAATATATATGGTAGAAATTGGGTTGGCCAATAATAATATAATAATATAAATAAAACATAAAAGTCTAATTTTAAGTAATGACAATTTTAAAAAAAAAGTAATGGGAATTTAGAAATATTTTTGAGAAAAAGGATACAATCGCAAAACATAAAGTTTCCCATTATTCGTACTTTTATATATAATATAAATTTGGAGAAACTATTGATTTTGTCTCATTTCGGACCAGTAGGCCCATTAGGCCCGTTTGAGCCCATGAAGCCCAAATTGCAAAGCCAGATGTCTTGAAACCTAAATATGATATTTTTAGACCCAATTTGTTCGTATGGAAGCTCAAAGAAAGAGTTTAAGTCCAATTAGTAATTATGATGCAGTAATGATTCAACCCTGAGGCAGCAATGTTAAATCCTATTTCAAGGAGGATTTCACAAGAGCAGTTTTGGAAGAAAATTCATAACTTTTGATCCAGAGTTCAGAAAAATGCAAATGAGGTACCGTTGGAAAGATGATTCCAAGACCTACAACTTTTATGTTTACCTCGAGAACTAATTCTGTCGTTCTGGTGAACGGTTTTGCCTTTTGAAATTCTGTACAAAATTGATCTTCTCCTAAACCGACTTGGAGAATGTTTTGGATGACAATCCAGATGCTAAAGATGATGTGGGGCATTCCTACTGGCCACGTTGGATCCTAATTAAAGAGGATAATTTAAATTTCCATTATTAAAATAATTAAATAATTAAAATATTATTTAATAATGACAATCTAGAAATATATTAGAAAAAAAAGGGTACAATCGGAAAACATAAAGTTTCCCCTTATTCGTACTTTTATATATAGTATATAGATTATATATAGTATAGATAGATAAAGTAGTTAATTTTTAAGGGTAAGTAGGCAGTGAAATCAACATTCAACACGCGCGAAATTGTCTGCCGGAAAGAAATGGCAAACGCCAGGGGTCGCAGGTTCAATTCCCAGGACACGGAAGGAGACATGATTTGGAGTCCATTGAGAAGTATTCGAATTCGGAATTCAATCCGAATATGGTGCCTGCAAAATCAAACATGGAGTCTGAGAGGTGGCACAGAATTTGGTCTCCCCTCTGATGGCTTTTGGTTTCACATTCTGATCTTAATGTGTGTTTTCTATTGCTATAGAGCTTGGGGAGAGCCTTGGGAGAAGGAGAAGAGTTGAAGCAGGTACAGAAGTTCTTTCAATGAGAATGGGATGGGAATCGGCTTCTTCTCTAGGCAGCAATTGAGGAGATTTTGAAGGTTCATTCTTAGGGAAACATATGGGACGATGAAGCTCATTCAAGGTGAAAAACACCCTCAATGAAGGATCCATGTGGGACGATGGATAATGAGCATGAATTTCAGGTTTCCCGACATCATTGTCAGCCATGGGATGTTGATGGCCATCTTCCTTAATTTGGAAACTGCTATCAGAATCCATGCTATGGAGTCTCAAAACATTAATTCTGTTAGAATTCACATCATCAATAATATCCATGAGATTTTGCAAGGCCTTGAACTTCGTTTTTGATTGCATTCCCATTCACAACATCGGAGAGCCCCTACCACTTTATCACCTCTGTCAAATCTTTCCAATTGACATCAGCCATTTCCTTGGCTTCACTTCCATGAGCCAGCTGCTTCAAAAATGTTATCAGCATAGATTTAATCGTTGATTACGTACACCAACAACTAAGCTATAATAATCACTAACAGATTTTTAAAAGATCAAAATTAATTAACAGAGAGGTAGACGTTGCAAAGTAGATGAAGCAGATGTTACCGTGACAATAAGTAGGAGGAGAAGAAAACTGCTGCTGCAAGAAACGAATCCCATTTTCCTTATTCTTCCACGATAAGTTCCTTCCAAATTAATTAGTGAGAACCAAGGTTTTTTCAAATTGGACCGGTCATCGAATCGGTGAAGGGTCCAGTCACTGATTTGACCGGCCTAACTGGTTTAGTTACCGGTCAATCCGATCTGATGAGAGGAATCAAGATTAAAAAGAGAATTTTATATATAATAAATATTAGTTGTTGTGCAAAAATGACATAAGCTTTTTGGTAAAGTCGTTAAATAGTTTATGATTTTTTTACTATGTTTTGGATTCAAATCCCATCACAAACAAATCTTTTTCCAAATTTAAAAGTTTAAGTCTAGTCAAAATATCTAAAACGAATCTGGTTACCCGATTCAATCGACGATTACCAGTCAATATCGGTTACTAATTGACCGAAAAATACCATACTGTCTAGACCGAATAGGTCTCCAGTACCCGATCAGACCGATCCGATTTCAAAGACAATGGTGAGAACTAGAAATAGAGTAGCACTAGGGCTAATAACTAAAATCATAGTAAGAATTAAAGGGTTAAATGCTCAATTTGGGGAACGTTTGTGCATCTACTCAATTAAGGGCCAAACGTTTCAATTTAACTAAATAAGGGCCAAAAGTTTTCGAGTTGGCTCAATTTTGGGCTTTTCCAGACCGTGCACACGGCAGCGTCTTGTACGCGCCATTAAACGGGAGTGAGAATTACATTTAGCATGTACAATACAAATGATGTGGAATTTTCGAAATTTCAATGTTAATTAAAATAAAAATAATTTATTTAAATTAAAATTTAACATTTATTTTCTCTCTTCTTTCATCGGTTTCTTCTTCTTGGAGGCACCTCTTCTTTATCCTAGAGGTCACATGCTATTTGCTTCTTGGATCTTCAAATATTTCAGCTATGACTGCCAAATACAATGAAACAAGCTCAAATTCTCAATTTTTTTACGTGCTTTGTAATAAGAATCTAACGGGCTGAAAACCATTTGTTCATATTGGCTCAAAAGACTAAGACTAAAAAATAAAATTCTCTACACTAAAAAAACACAATACAAAGTTCCACTTTAATTAACAAAACCAAAACAATAAAACAAAATACCCTCATACCAAATCAAAGAATGGTAGTTACCCAAAAATGATTTGGATATTTTCTCAAATCAAATGAATTTTCTCAATAACATATTTTCTATGTCAGTTCCCCAAAAATGAAAATAATGGCATATTTTCTCATAGAAGAACATAAAACATAGGGTGGTTACCTGAGTTAAAATCGACAGCAACCTCTTAAGCCAGTTAAAGCGAAACCAAGCCTTCCAATACAAACTTCAAAAGCCAAAACCGAAAGCTTATAAATCCAACTTGAACCCTTCAATCAAAGCTAAAATCCCCAATATCGAACGAAAGCCAAGCACTTGCTGTTATAATTCCAACAACATCCAAAAGCTCTAAGAAATCAACTTTTGGTAGAACATAGACCTAGAGTTCATATTTGGGGGTTTTGGTTTGGGGCATTTTTTTCTAGATCCGAACGGTAAAAAGGTGTTAAGTTGATTCCCACTTTACGGTTAACTTCACCGGATGGGAGACTTGAAGTTGGCAGTTTTAGATTAGCTTTTGGACTAAATTTATATAGATTTTCTTCATGGTTTTGTTTGAGAAAGAAAGGAGGAATGAAGAAAGGTTAAATCTCGGCTGACCGAAGCATAGAGCAACACAAAAAAGAAAGGTAGGATTGGTCGTGGAGAAAGACAGTCGAGGAGGGAGGAAGAAAGAAGAGAAAAAAAAAAGAAAAAGAAAGAACAAGAACAAGAACAAGAAGAAAAAAAAGACAAGTGACTTACCAGAATTGTCACGTAAAATGGTTAGTTAGACTTAACAGTGCACGTATCACAAATCATAATTTCCGTCCAAAAAAGCTTGAAATTGAGCAAGTCCGAAAATGTTTGGCCTTTATTTGGTCAAATCAAAACGTTTGTTCTTAATTGAGCATATGTGTAAACTTTTGGCCCCAAATTGACTATTTAGTAAGAATTATAGCCCTTTACATTTTTTTCAATTATTTGACTTGGTGCAACATTCGAAAAATTGCAATGCATTATTGTTACTCGTCAAATCAAATGGGGACTCAAAATCAATTATTACTACTGTTTAATTGATTGATTTATTTTCACAAAAAAAATTGATTGATTTATTGAGTCAGGCCAATGAAGCAAATACTGATTACTCTCGGTGAGTAATTAAGGCCGACGCCCTTCTGACACGATGTCAGAAGGGGTCAGTCAATAGGAGTCCTTGGATTGTGACTCATAATCTCCTAGCCGTCCATTTTGCATAAAAAATGATTGGATCAAAACGTAATTACCTTGA
Organism: Corchorus olitorius; assembly: GCA_001974825.2. Lineage (NCBI taxonomy): Eukaryota > Viridiplantae > Streptophyta > Magnoliopsida > Malvales > Malvaceae > Corchorus > Corchorus olitorius. The sequence continues at coordinate 39,324 of AWUE01014742.1, forward strand.
AACCGGTTATATCAGTTTTTGTTTTGTAACAAAATTTTAAATGAAAATAAAATGAAAAGCTTTTTATTGAACTACGTGCCCTAACAAAGAAGAATAGATGAATATACTGTAGATTTTGAAGTTTGGAGAATTTAACATATTTTAATTTTATATTTAAATTTTAAAAAAACTCTATCATATTTTTATTTCATTTAATTTTAAATTTGTATCATATTTATTCTCTACCCCACAAACACTAAATCCACCCTCTCTCCCTTCAAAGAAAAAATCAAACTACTTCTTTTTACATTAACCAAATAAGAACTTATATGAATGTTCTTCCCAAACCCAACAACAATTGCAACCACCACCACCAACCTCCTCACCGGAACCGACTGTCGCCATTATCTTCGTCGGAAAACAACAAAAGCACCTAAAATTGCCTCCAAACAGCCCTATCCCCCTTCTTGAGTTCAAATCTAGCTATAATTTACTTTAAAACTTACCCAAACCTTATAGATCTAGCTTGGCCGACCTCAACAAATGTCAAACTCAAACCTTAGAATCTTGCCCCGTTCGAACCTCCGGACTAGAAACAAAGGGAAAAAAAAACTATTCTTTTCAAAGGAAAACTTCTTGTTTGTTTGTCCAATTTTCAAAAGGAATTTAGAGATGGAGTAAGAAATTAAAAAAAAAATAGAGATGAGATTGAGAGAGTTGCAGAAGTGAGAATGGTGTTGGGGTGGGGGTTTAAGAATTTTTTTGGGGGGCTGAAGGGTATGGAATTATGGATATTGGATGAAATTTTTGTTTAATCTTTTAAGTTTTGTTTGTTTAAAATTTTTGTTTAGAATATATTCTTATATTTTTAACGTGACATTGTTTGTCATGTGGAGTTTTTTTTTAGGTACATTTGATGCCGACAAGGTCAGCTAAAGTCTCCGAATGGCAATACCATTAGCATCATGCTCAATCAAGGGTAGCAGTTGCAGGTGGTTCCATCAACACCAAAGAGCCCTGGGGAATATCCTGCCCAAAATTTGCCAAGAAATCAGCACAGCGATTCCCCTCTCTATACACATGAGTAATCTCTCTAACCCAATCACCTTTTACCAGAGCTGAAGCTTCCTGAACCAGAACAGAATTTAAGTGAGTTGGTGGAATCCCTTGGGTTAAGAAATTAACCACCACACTAGCATCCAACTGTACAACAATATTGGATAAGTTAAGCGATTTGGCTAACCGCAGCCCCTCCCGTAATCCCCAAAGTTCCGCAGAAAGACTATCCGTAATACCAACTTTCATAGCAAACCCACTAATCCAGACACCATTTGAATCACGAATCAAACCGCCTGCGGAAGCAAGACCTGTCTCATGCTTAACAGCACCATTAGTATTGAGAACATACCATCCGAATGGAGGTTTTTGCCATTGGACCCAAGTAACTTGCTTCGGAACCTGATTTGCGAGCTTAACATAAGCCTTCTCAATACCACTTCCCATGTGACTAGCACGCAACCACACCCTTCCAGTAGGTTCACTACCATTTTGAAACACCAAGGCATTCTGTCGTTTCCAAACACACCACAAAGTGGCAACGAAATTAACAGCCCACGTAGTAGCATTTGAGAATTGCTCACTACTAGTACAATTAACTCGCAACCAGTCTTGTAAATTCATGGAAAAGAAATTAGTGGGCGGCCCTCCAAGAACAAACCAGCAATCCCAAACTTCCCTAGCAAAAACGCAATCCCGAAACAAATGCAATGAAGATTCAGTAGAAGCTAGGCACGTTGGGCACAAAACACTCACACTAGGTTGTCGACGTGCCCTATTCACATTCGTATTCAGCTTGTCCTGATATAAGATCCATAGGAAAAACCTCATCCGCTCCGTACCACGACATCTCCAAAGCCAACGTATATCTGGGAGTTCCTGAGCCCGAACATGCTCAGCTTGAAGAAGCGAAAACGCAGATTTAGCAGAGAATAAACCTGAGCTCTCCCCACTCCAAACCAGCTTATCTTCCCTATCTTCCGCAAAAGGGAGTGGTGTAGCCAAGATTTGTTGTAAGCAAACTTGCGGGAGAACATGCTCAATCGAAGCAACATTCCATTGACGATCAACAGTAATAAGTCTATCCACGGTCCAATTCAGCATAACATCTATCGGTCCCGTAGCGATAGCTTCTAATGGGCAGTCTCCACCCACCAGTCCCTCCAAACATTAACTTGTCGACCATTCCCAATAAGCCAACGTCCTCCTTTCAACAGCAAGGGCCGACAGTTAAGAATCCCACACCAAGTAGATGAAGAATCAGGTCACCTAACCGCCTCCTGCAGTGAGATGTTAGAGAGATACTTACATCGGAGCACATTACAAGCAATGGAGTCCTTATTTGTTTCCAGCGCCCATCCTATTTTGGCGAGTAGAGCTAAATTTGCTTCTCTAGCCTGACGAATACCCAAGCCCCCAACTCGTCTTGGTAGACAAACTATTTCCCAATGAACAAGTTGATTGTATGAATAAACTTCCGATCCTCCCCATAGAAAATTTCGCGCCAATCTGTCCAATTGAGAACAAATAGAGGCGGGTAAAAAAGCTGTTTGCATGGTGTAAACTGGTATTGCATTAAGTACCGATTGCACCAAAGTTCTTCGACCAGCTCTAGACAACACATTTTTCTTCCAACTACACAGCCTATTTCGAACCTTGTCAACAAGTTTCCCATACAACTCCTTCGAGGCCCGTTTATGAACAATAGGGACTCCCAGATAAACACCTAGATCATCTGCCAACGGAATCCCACATGTCGAGCTCAGAAGGGTCATAGATTGCCGTGGAACATTGGGAGAGATGAAAAGCTTTGACTTAGCCAAGTTCATAGTCAACCCCGAAGCATTCGCAAAATCAGTCAGCACTTCCATAATCATGTCAATTTGACTTTGAGATGACTGAGCAAACAACATAAGATCATCAACAAAAAACAAATGGGAAACAGAATGGCCATTACGAGATACCTTTAAGGGTTTCCATTGCTTCCGGTAGACTTTTGCCTGTATCATATGAGACAATTTCTCCATACAAAGAATGAACAAGTACGGAGACAAAGGGTCACCTTGGCGAAGCCCACGCTCCACAGTAAAATAAGGTTGCGCTTCCCCATTCCATATAACAGAAAGTTGATTCGAAGATACACAAAACATGATAAGGTTGATCAACTGTATAGGAAAGTTGAAATCCACCATGTGGATTTTTTTTGGCCACATGTATAAATGATGTTACCATTCTTGTTAATGGTCCATTAGTGTGCCATCAACACAAAGGGTTTTTTTTTGGCAATAAAATCAACACAAAGGGTTTATTTGGACAATGAAATTGGTCAAAATAAAAATTATTACTTAATAATTTTAGAAATTATTTACTTCTTTCATCCTTTATACCGGTAAGAGTTTTAATTGTAGAAATTATTTACATTGTTCAAAACTTACAAATTACTCTTTTTAAATTTCGAAATTCTGGCAAAAAAATTTAATTTTCAAAGTTACTAATTTCTAAATTATTAAATTACTTCATTTTCAACCAATGAAAGGCTGCCACGTCATTTGGACCTTTCTTTTTTTTTTGGTGTAAATCATTTGGACATTTCAATGAAATAACACAATTAACTGTAACAAAGAATTAAAAATGGAGTGATAATGAGTAAATTGAATATGAATTAATATCTAGTTGATGAGTTTTGACAAAACATATAAGGTAACAAAAGATATTATATATGCACCACAATATATATATAAAAATGAATTAATGAGTAATGAGTTCGAATTTGAGAATCAATAATGCTTCTTATTGAAATTGAACTTATTAATTTGTTTCAATTCACATATGATATACACTAGAAATTGTTGAAATTATAAATTTCTATATCATACATATGTGATATGTCTTCTCCAAATGTAGGATCTATACATATATGTGTTTTCTTCAAATCTAATCTTTAGGCATTTAATCATTTCCAATTCATTGTTTTAGTAATAATATGTATATATATAAGTCTTATGTTATATATAATTCATTAATCAATATCTATTGTATTATTTCATTTTTTTATCTAACCAAATTACTATTTTCTTGGGTGAATAATCAAATTACTCATTTTCATTCATTATTAATTATTGATTCTCCAATTCAAGTTTGAGATAAAATTATATATTTATAATAGTAATTAATTAATGATCAATGAATTTGAAATAAGTAAAAATTATGGCAACAATGAAATAAAGAATAAGTAAATGATTAAATTTGAAAGATTATAATTATTGAACATTACATTGGTAATATGTTTTACTGATCAATAATTTGGACATCCATGTTGTACATGCATGGTAAAACCCCAAAATTTGATAGTCAAACCACAAAAAACATAATTGTACATTTATGGAAAAATTTTAAAAGAATGATGGTCAAACCCTAAACTACAAAAAAAACATCATGGTCAAACCCCAAAGTTTAATGGTCAAACTACAAAAAAAAATCACTGTACATGCATGGTAGAACTCCCAAAGTTTAATAGTTATGCCACAAAAAACAGCATTGTATATGCATGATCAAATCTCAAAGTTCGATAGTTAAACCACAAAAACAATTCATTGTATGTATATGCATGGTCAAACACCAGATGTTGCTCAAACCCCAAATATTGATAGTCAAACCACAAAAAACATTATTATACATGTATGGTCAAACCCCAAATGTTGGTAAAACCCCAAATGTTGGTCAAACCCCAAATGTTGGTAAAACCCCAAATGTATGGTCAAACCCCAAATGTTGGCCAAACCCCAAATGTATGGTCAAACCCCAAATTTCGGTAAAACACAAAATATTGATAGTCAAATCATGTTAAAACTACCCCAATCGAAACAGCCACCTCAATTTGCCTAAATTTTGGGGTTTCGAGTTTGTACATGCATGGTCAAACCCGAAAATCATCATTGCACATACATGGTCAAACCCCAAAATTCGATAGTCAAACGGCAAAAAGCATTTCATTGTATATGCATGTCCAAACCCCAAATTTGTTCAAAACCCAAATTTTAATAGTCAAACCCTAAAATCATCATTGCACATGCACGGTCAAACCCAAAAGTTTGATAGTTAAACCGCAAAAAAGCATTTCATTGTTTATGCATGGTCAAACCCCAAATTTTGGTCAAACCCCAAATTTTAATAGTCAAACCCCAAAGTTTGATAATCAAACCACATTAAACCTTATCTCAATTGAAGCACCCACCTTAATTTTGTCCCAAAACTGTGTTTAAGATAAATTATATAAAATATAAAATATTAATTAATTTCAAAAATAATAATAGAAAATCAATTGATATTAAATATTAAAAAATTAATATTAAAAAATAGAAACAATATGCTTGCATTACTAAAAATATAAAATTTAGTGTAATATATCGATAGGGGATTTGAGTTAAAACGGTTCAGTTAATCTGGTTATGGATAAAATTTAGTTAAAATGGTTCAGTTTATTTGGTTATGGGATTTGAGGTGAGTTGTAAAACACTATTCACTTGAAAAAAAAAATTTATTGTGCCAAGAAACTACCATTAAAAAAATTTATTGTGCTAATAAAGAAACTATCATTAACTATCTATTTAAACATTACTAACCTTTTAATATTATTTTATTTTCATACTCAGTAGTGAGTGCTATGGATTTACTCCCTCCGTCCCCAATTAGATATCCATTTTTGGTCAAATAACACCAAATTTTGACCATACTTTATAAAAAATATATAAAGCAAAATAATTTTTAAAAATAACACTTATAAATTTTGAATTACAAGGTTTCTAATACATATTTTTTTAAAATTAAATTTTATATATTTTTTTAATAAGTAACGGTCAAATATTGTGAGTAATTGACCATGAGTGGACATCTAATTAGGGACTGAGGGAGTATAATTTTTCTAATTAAAACAAGAAAAAAAAGAATAATTTTTTTTTAAAAAAATGATGGTTAACAAAATCAGTTTAATTAAAACAAAATATTTTTAATGAAAAATAACTAAATTCAAGAATTGGAAAAGAAAAAATATGGTCCATAATAAAAGTATTTTTTTTCTTAATAAAAGTAGCTGGGAAAATTTCAAACAGGCCAGTAGAAATATTAATTACTCACTACCATGAAAATAAATAATTACTAGTTAGTAAATACTCCCTCTGTCCCATAATATAAGTCCCTTTTTAGAAGCTTTTTTTGTCCCAATTTATAAGTCCCTTTATCAATTCCAATGCATATTTTTTAGCTATTTCCAAAACTATCCTTGGTAGTTAAGAGGATGAGTAAGAGGAGAGAGAATTAGCGGGGAAAAAGAACAAGGGTAAAAATAGAAGATAAAGGTAAAAATACATAAAATTTTGTGTCATAACTAATTTTCTTAATCTTGATGATATAATTAAAAGGGACTTATATAATGGGACAGAGGACAGTCTTATAAAATTTAGAAAGAGGAAATTGTATTTATTTTTTTGACCCTATTATAAACAAAGGGTTAAACCTAATAATAATAATAATAACGTACTTATTTACGTTAGTTAAGTTTAATTCTCTTAAATCCTAATATGAAAATCTCATTCAAAGAGTATAGCAAAACCATAAAAAAGAAAAAAAAAAAGCAAAAGAAAAATGGACACAATTGATTCGGTTTTCAATCCATGAGAGTTTGCAAAAGGAGATCATTCGTCTCATTAAGAGTGTGCTTGGTAGGGAGGAAGTGGGAAGGAAAGAAGAGGGGAGGAAAGAAAGGGGAAGGAAGGAAAAGACTTCTTTTGTTTGGTAGGAGAGAATTGGGCCTAAGGAAAGAATTAAGGGGGAAATGGGAGGGAAGTGAGAGGCCCATTTCCGTGGGTTTAATTCCGTCCAAAGTTGGGCGAAAATGAGAGGAAAGAAAATAGGCCCGTGTTTTTAAAGTATTTAAAAGACAATTATATCCTTTACATTTATATGAAATTACAACCCCTACCTACCTAGTAAAATCACGATTTCGTTTTCTGGCTTTTTTTTTTCTTCTTCTTCTCCTCTTTACAAAGGTTTCCTTCAATTCATCAGGTTTTCTTCCGTTCATCGCCACTCACCATGAAATTCAAATAATCCCAAGATCGATCCCCAGGTTTTTTCTTTACGATTTCTTTTGCTGTTTTTGGGTTTATCAAAATGGGTTTTCTATAAGATATTGTATTTTTTTTTCATGTTTTTCAGGTTTCTACAGCTGCTCCCATATTGGAAGCGATATTTCTCTGAGGAGATCGGTCGTTAAGGTACTACATCACTTTCTATGATCTTATTTTCCCACTAAGGTGCTGTTTCTTTATCATTCAAAATCTTGTTAAGTTGTAGTACTTGGTCAAGTTACCAGTAATGACTACTTCGATCCTTTACAAATTTGAATTTCTATGGAGGTTTTAGGCAGTACAAGTTAAGATTTTTGGTTTGGTCCTTTGGAAAGGGGTTGGATTTCTCTTGCTTCATTATTTTCCAATGTGGTTGTCTGTCATAATGATGCTTTTTTTAAAAGTATGAGCATCTTGGAAGGGAACAACAATGGCCAAAGTGAGTGTATTGTGTCAAATGCAGCACTCTGTTCACTACTTAGCAGATACATCATTAAGAAGTTGTTTGTGGAATTTTCAGTTTTTGTAAGAAATGAACAGAGAGTCAATCTCAAAGATCCATAAATCACGATGATCATGCTGGTTTTTGCCTTTGATCAGCCAAGAATATCTATAAGAAAAGCTGTCATTGCTTAGCCACATAAATGACTCTCTGTTCATGAGATTTTAAGTGAGAGGCCAATATGGGTTTGGTCCTTCTGGAATTTGGCAAATTTGACAGTTAGTTCCTTGTAATGACAAAAGGGTTATAATCTTTGTCATGTTAAAAACTATATGAATACTTTAGCTAGCATATCATATCTACTAGTAACTGATGAACAACCAAAAAGAATCTATGTAACTTATTTAACTAATATATCCTATACAGTCGTCACACAAGAAAGGTTTACAGGCATGTTTATAGTTTTCTTAGAACTCACTTTTCATCATTTGCAAAACTTAAAAAAGAGTTGAACCATGTATATTATTACGCTGGTTGTTCAATTTTAGCAGTACTAATATTACAACTATAAATTAGGTTTTATAGTATAAATATATGATACTGTAATTTTAGCTTTTATCAGAAGTAGTGGAAATGAATGAGAATGATAGGATATATCATGTAGCACTTGAGTTGGTCTTTATATATATTTGACACATTATTTTATTGAGATTCTGATATATCTACTGTGTATTAAAATTAAATCTGTCATTTGATGATTATAATGCGAGAGAGGAGGATGACTTGATTGGAACTCTAACACCATCTTGTTTTGTTTGTACCTTGTTTTTTTTTCTTCTTTTTTCTTACAATTGGATCAAATGAGTACTATGATTAAAGAAAGTCCTTGTTTGTGTTTGTACTATGATTTGATTTAAAATTATGAGATTTGAGAACTAAGCTAATGAGGGTGTTTATATTTTCAGATTTACAGACTTTTTAAAGATGAGTAGATCAAAGAAAAGAGAGGAAAATGAACCAAAAAGAGAGCTCTTGAAATGGTCCGAAGAGATGGACACTGTTTTCATTGATGCTATGTCGGAACAAAATGTTAATGGGGGTAAGCTTGATGGGAGTTTCACTTCCACAGCTTATCAAAACATGGTGATTATATGTTCTGAGAAATTAGGGATCCGACTTACCAAAGAAAATTTGAAGAATCGCTTGAAAACTCTCAAGTTGAATTTTTATGCTTGTTATGATGTTTTTAGAAAGAAAAGTGGATTTTCTTGGAATCCCATGACCAGAATATTTGAAGCTGAAATGGAAGTATGGAAAGAACTCATAGAGGTATGTTATTAGTGTTAATTATTTTTTCAATTGGATTACATGTTAATAAGTTTCATAGAACATGTTAAATCTATTTATTGTAGGCTAATCCAGATGCAAAGAGATGGATGGGTACTCCTTTCAACCATTATGACAAGTTATTTGATCTTTTTGCTACAAGATAAAGCAACCGGTGAAGGTGCCACAAGTGCTAAGGAGAAAATGTTTCAATGGGCAAACGAGGAAGATGGGAATCGGATTGACGATTTTAGTACATTTGCCCCATCCAATTCTTCATGTGAAGTGCAGCTAGATAAAGATTCAACAAGTCCCGTGCATGCAACCTCTAAAGTTAATTCTGAAGTTGAAGTTGAAGCCTCGTCTAAAAGTAAGAAAAGGAAAGCTAGTGGCTGTTTGGATAAACAATTTGAAATCATGAATGATGGGATCAATAATGTAGCTCAAGCTATTAGAGAGGGGAATGATATTGCAGCAAGAGGAATTGCCATTATGGAGAAAAAAGGACAACCAACCTATACTGAAGACAAAGTCTATCAAGAGTTGGTGAAGCTTGAAATTCCAAAGGGTATATTGCTGGATGCAGTGCTGTTTTTGGTGAAAAATGATAAAAACTGCAGAGCCTTTTTTGCGATGCCAACATCTCTTCGTAAAGAATTACTCTACAAAATGATGGGCTATTCGAATGTGTCTTGAGGTAGTTTTCCCTTCTTTTCTTTTGATTTCTTTCCACATATATACTGTCCACTTATCAACTGATGACGTGTTGTACATAATATGACAAATCACTCTCACTTTATCAACTATTTTCTCCATGCTTGAGTAGATGATAAATGAATTGGTATTTGTACTGTGTTTTCTGCATATTTAGTTGCTGCAATTTGTTGTAGTTCGTGCTTGCATATGTATTTAATTGGGGTTTGTATTTAGTTGCTGCATATTTAGTTGCTGCAATTTGTTGTAGTTCGTGCTTACATGGAGCAGTCCATGTACTATGTTTTCTGCATATTTAGTTGCTTGCAGGAGTACTATAGGATTGTGACTATTGAAGTTGATATTGCAGCTTCATCTCATTATTACTTGAACTTAAGTTGTGGGACAGCTTTTGTGAAGTTAATTGTATCCTCGTTGTAGTATTTGTTTTGAAAGTCATTTTTATTTTGACTGTTAGCTAATTAGAAATCTACTTGATTTATTTTGGTTATATTTTGTAATTGATTTAGATTGGTCATATTTTGTAATTGATTTAGATGACATTTTGTTTATATTTATGCAGGATGCTATAATGATTTTTGGCCAAGTCGACTTTGTTGCATAGAAGGGGCTTTTTCTTATTGTTGATGGGATTTTGTTGAAGCTAAAACAATATTAGACTAATTGATTATGTTTTGTTGAATCATGCAACTTTAAATTGAACATTTATTATTCCAGTTTTTATTTAATTTTCAACTTTGTTTCCAATAGAACTAGGATTGGATTATAACTCTCTTGAACTATGTAAGTAGTTTTACTTTTGGACCAAGGAGATAACGTTTTTATCATTTTTATTTTGCATTTGAAATTGATTAATGAGGTTTTAATTCTATTTAAGATCTTATTGCTCAAAGATTTGAATATATATTATTTATTATTTTTATTTACTACAAAAAAAAGGTATTCGGATATCATTTATTTTAAATAAAAAGTTTAGGAAGGTATGAAAAATCTTTTCTTTTTTGATAAAAAATAAAAAAATTTAATACCATTAATAAATAGTGGATGAGGGCAAAATCAAGTGAATTTGCCATAAATATTAATAAAAAAAAAGGATATAAAATAGTCATTTTGTAAAAATAAAGTTCCTTTCTCTCCCATTTCTCATCCATACCAAACAAGGGAAAAAATTAATTTGGTATTTCTCTCCTAATTTCTTTCCTTCATACCAAACATAATGGAGGAAATATGACTTCCTTTCTCTTCCTCCCTATTTCCCTTCCCTTGCTATTTCCTTTCCTTCCTATTTCTTTCCTCTCAACCAAACAAACTCTAAGAGATGCCACAAACCCGACCGCAAGCAAAGAATTTACTATAATATAGTTGCCTTCTGCACGGCTATTGGATTGTGTTCATGGGATTTGTTGGGTTTGTTGTCAAGCTCATCCTTATCCCTATTAACAACATTATTGTTAGATATATAGGTATCCTTCATGTTACCGACTCACAAGAAGGAAACAATTTTATTTTCTTTTCTTTGAGATTCGTAAATTCAGAGAAAAGTTAGAATCGTAGTTTTGTTTTGTCTATTGAATTTAAATTTAGGAAGGGGAGAAATATGATTAGTTTGGTGGAAGTTGAAAATTGAACCTTAAATCAAGGGTAAAATTGACATCTCAATATCCTTTTAAATAATTTTTAAAAATTATATTTTCTTAAATATGATTTATTATGCTACCAAAAGATAATAATTCTTAATAGACCGTCTTATTTGAAAATTTCCCAAAGTAGTTTAATCAAAACATACTTTCGATTTTTTAGTTTAAACGAAATTCAAAAGTTAATATAAAATTTTACTAATAATTAATAAAAAATCAGTCAATTTAGGAAAAAAATTAGTTTATTATTCAATCTTTTAATTTCTCTCTCCATACAAACACATATTAACTTTATCTTTCCATTCTTTATGGATTAAACTAACTTTCAAATCCAGAAACAAACAAATCAACTATGAACATCAACAGTCATCTTGCCACTTTTCGCCACCACCTCTGGCCGCCCCGCCACCTCTCATAGCCACCTTTCGACGCCACCTTCTGCCGCAGCCAACCACCTTACAACATCAAAACCTCCTTATTTCTTTTTTCCTCCCCCTAAAGATGACTTAATCTTTAGGAATTTTAAATAAATTTCTAAAATTTTCTAGATCTATATGAATTGAAACTTGAAAATTGATGAAATCATTTGCAAAATACTATATATGAAGCCAAAACCTCACGCCATATTCTCCACTAAAATACCCAACAAAACTCAAAACCTTTCAAAATATATATTGATCTCAAATCACAAACAAGGAAGAAAAGGAAACAAAATAAACATTAGGTAAAAAAAAAAAAAAAGAAGGAGAGATCATGAATCATGATTGTTGCATTGGTGTCGTTGGCCTTGGCTTGGGTTATCTGAGTTGGTGTTGTGAATTATTTTTTTTTTAGCCAAAATGTTGTGAATTAATTATCATTTATGTTTTTCTTTTAAATATATATTATATTAATTACCTAACTATACGCAAGCATTTAATGCATACTGTCAAACCTGTCTGAAACAATTACATGTTGTGGGACCGCTTCTACCTTTCGTAATTTTGTCTGTTGCGACCAAACTTTTACAAATTGATGTGACAATTTTAGGTGAATTATCAAGACCGACTCCATTCTAACACGACGTCAGAATGGGTCAGTCAATGATAACCGTAGGATTATGTCTGTTCCACTCCCATCCGTCCATTTTAGATACAGAATTTTATGGTCAAAGCGTAAATACCGGTTACCGTTTGTAATAGTCTTTGTCTCTTTGTAAACTTTGAATCCCTAATTTTTTAGAAAAAAAAATGAGAATGATGCATCGTGGAATGTGCGACTCTACCTTTGAAAATTGAAACAGCTTTTTTTCATATTTTTCCTTTACCCTGTGCTAACCCTTCTTTCTCTTCCTTTCTCAACCCTCTCAATCGAGCGCAGGCTATGTCTGTGCTGAATCGAGCATATTTCTTTACAAAATCTCTTCAACCATGTCTTAAAAGCCCAAGATTTTCTTCGACATGACCATCGGCGGCCAATCTTCCGGCCGGATTGTCATGGAGCTCTTCCCTGCTGTCACTCCTCGCACAGCCGAGCACCGAGAACATCCATGGTCTCGGCACCGGTGAGAAGGGCGTTGGCCGCAGCGGCAAACCCCTCCACTACAAAGGCTCAACCTTCCACCGAGTGATCCCTAATTTCATGTGCCAGGGAGGTGACATCACCGCCGGAAACGGTACCGGAGGTGAATCCATCTACGGATCCAAGTTGGCTGACGAGAACTTCATCAAGAAGCACACCGGACCCGACTGAAGCAGACTCGAAGATTTACCAAAGCCCCAAATTATCACCGTAGACCTTTCTCTGTTATGGCGTCTGCAACTCAGTCTTCTTCTTCTCAGGTAATTTGCATACCCAACTTTCTGTTTGATTTTAAGGAAACTGGGTTCTCATCTTGTATTGATTTTTATTTAAAAAAAAGGGTAAATTTATTGGAAGTGAATTTGTTTAATTAATTAAGGGTTTTTTGCTGTTGCAGGAATCCATAAACCGGTCATGGAGGATACTATGAATTTTGAACCGGCTAACATATCCTTGGATAAATGATAGGGTGAAAAAAGGGTTACTATCTGTTCATGGAGGATACCACGAATTTTCTGAAACAGTAATGTTGAAGAAGGGGAGAGGTTCTTAGTCAAAAGCTGAATATGAATCTTTGCCTTTTACATTTTGTAAATGCAATATTCCTTTTTCTTCTTCCTTTACTTTTTTTTTTTTTGTTGAGGGAAAACCGACTGAAATTTTCATTGATTATTGAAAACCAGTACAATCTTGTTGGATGATTTCAGATAGACATTCAGGAACATGTTCCATCCAAACAATACTTTCACTATAAGATTTGCCTAGTTGAGCTAAAAAGTCTGCTGCTCTATTGCCTTTACGACCAACGTGGGAGAAAGAACACTTCTCAAACCAGTTTTGAGCTTCTTTGAGGTCTGCTATGTAGGCTGCAATGGGTGAAAGATCAGTCTCGGATGAATTTGCCTTCTTAATGACTGTCAAGGCATCTCCTTCCAAGATGATCCTTGTAAAGCCCATGTCCCGTGCCCACTTTGCCGCCTTCAATGCAGCCTTACATTCTGCTGCATAAACATCAGAAACAAAACCAAGTCTCCCCGCATATGCTCCCAAAACCAATCCGGTAGAGTCTCGAGCTATTGCACCACAAGCACCAGTTTTTCCCCTGCTGTCATAGGCACCATCGAAATTCACCTTGATCTCACTTTGCCCCGGTGCCTCCCAATGTGTCTCTTTGGCTAGGCTCGGTTGCATTTTCCTCTTGCAGCGTTGATACTCCATCAAATAGCTTATTACAAAACCTGTCGTTTCCGTAGCAGAATAAGCTATGTTATCATGAATTTCCTTGTTGCGAGCTCCCCATATTTCCGTAGCAGATCTAATATTCTTCTTCCTTTATGATTGAGTATAACCAACAAATGTTTGAATCATATTGTTTGTAAGAATTTCCAACATGTATGCTTCATTATATACTAGGTAAATGCTAGCACGAGGCTGAATCATGATGATATTTATAAACAAAAAAAAAAGCATTTTTTTCAAATTAGGGGAGTTAAATAACTTAACTTTGACAGTGATAAACATGTAAGAGGAAAAACATTAATTAATATTAGATCTCTTTTTTTTTTTTTGGCTAAAACATGTGCAATTGTACAAGATCATCATTCTATTACTGAAGCAAACCTTGAGTTTAGAACAACTATACAACAAGCTTCTTTTTTCTAGCAAGGAAAACGAATGAGCAAGTCTTGACAATGATAACTATAAATATAAGATTTCTTTTCACTAATATTTTATATTCTCAAAATCCAGAAATTTGAAGCATTTGCTTGGCTTGATCCTTAATTCTAATTCAACTAGGATGCTTGACTCTCTTTTACGTGGACAAAATGTGAGCTGTCTGTACAACGATTGCAGATTTCCAGTATTGATATCAGTGCTGTCCATTTTCATGGTAAACATATTTAAGTTTATCAGTATCAATGGCTTCCCGTCCATAAGCTCCAACACCCAAGGCATAAACAGCCACATCTCTGTATAAAGGCAAGGCAACATATCATTTTCATACAAATTACATAATATATACTCAATCTCAATAAACAAAGAAAAGAAACAACATTATTACTATATACTTAGCATTAACATTAAGATGAATATTCAAAGAATAGAGCAAAACACCTTTTTTCTAGTCTTCTGAGAGGTTGCTGTTCCAGAAATCTTGAGATTTTAACACAACTTCAAGTTCTCCAAGATTTATTTTACCAAAAGCAAATCCTTGACCTGAAAAAGAAAGCAAGCAATTATGAGTTTACAATTACATGATATAAGTGAGACTGAAAAGAACATTAGTTAGCATATTAGCTATAAACAAACTCCTTTATTACAATTTGATCTATAGCATTTTACACCTGATATTCTACAATATACCATAAGAGCAAAACTTAATTGTCTTTCAAATTTAGCATATTAGCCTATAAACAAACTCCTTTATTGTAGCTAAGTCCAAAACGAAGATGTCTAACCGTGCTACATTGTTTCAATATTTTTTGAGAAGTATCTATGGCTTTGACATTTGTTTAGGCATTTCAAACTTATAGTAAAGGAATTTTTTTTTAGTTTCAACTTCAACCTTTGCTGCACATTCTACCTAATATATAGAGCAAAGCTTCTCCCTGCTTTCTTTTAATTAAATGAATCAAATCATTAAAGTATTAAACAATTAAATGTAAAGAACTTATAACTGAAGGCAGCTAAAATATGTTCAAATTCAAAGTAGAAGGAGAATTATGCAATTCATTATAGGAGGGGAAACTCAATTGATCATTGATACCATAAATTGGCAACGTTACCAAAATAAATTCTACACTTTTGCAATATATAGATGCCATCAGTAGCAGAATATATATATATATATATATATATATATATATATATATTTCAAGGATTCTCTACACTTTTTACAAGTCATCAAATATTTGAAATACTTCCATTGTTTTCCTATATAATTATCAAATAATTTACTCATATTTTGAAATACTGTATGTAGTAAAAAGGACATTATATATACCAGTTAGCAAAAAACAGTTGAGTACCTTGTGATGAGAATCTTATGTAGCATCTTCAAAATGGGGCAAAGCTCCACTGGAGCTATAGGTTTGTTTTCTTCAGGGTGCAAGACGCTTAGGCTAGATTGGCTAAGCAGTTCATAAAAGGCTTTCACAGCAGAGACAAAACGAATTAATACCACAAAACAACCATGGAGCACTTGATGTCAAGTGGAAATCAAATAAAGAGGCAGAAAAGAAAAAAGATATGCAACTAAAACAATTCTGTACTTTTAAACAGATCAAGAGACCCAAAAGATTTAGGACTTAGAATACTATTAATACTGCATTTAATTAAAGGCTTAGGAGATGTACTCAAAAAGACCCATTCTTGAGCAAAAACCGATCAAATGAAAGAAACCCATATATCAGTAATAAAGACATAATGCTTAAAATAATGTAAAAGTTGAAATTAATACCAACAACTCTGTACCTTCAAATGGGGATTGGAAAAATTTGGCGAAGATTCATTGTGTCATTACTGTCTCTAGATTGAAACAGTTTATTTTCATCTCTAAATTTGGTTGCTAAATGCTCTTTTTTTTGTAGTGGAAGCAGAAGATGGCTTGAAAAAAAAAAGCACATAATAAGAGGGAATTACAAAATAGGAACAGAAGAGAAACACAAAAGAGAGGAAAAGCCTAACCTTGAATATCGTGGGTTGCTAGGCCCTTGGGGGTTTGGATGTGGTCGACCTTTCGAATCTGAGGAGATGATGGCTGAAGGTTAATCGGCGACGAGGTTCTCGTCTGGCGTCAGAATCGCAGCCATCGGCCTCCCTTCTCGCGCGGGAGGGCGGCAATCAGTGGTGGGGGATGAATGGCCGGCGAAGATAGGTTGGGGTTTTGAGTAGGTTTAACATTAAGGAAAAACAACTAAACAAGCAAAGCGGCAAAGGGTTGAAAAAAGTATTTATATGTGACTTTCGGTGGTTCCCTAAACCCTCCAAAAAAAATTTTGCCGCCAAAAAGCCCTCCAAAGTCCAAATGAAATTTAAAATATTTCAAGACGCGGGTCTCATTCCCTCTAACTCTAAGTTTTACGTCTTATTCAATGACTAAAATTTTAGCAATTTCATTCCAAATACAATTTCAAATGCATAACCATAAGCATAAAATGAAATTTTATCCATTTAAAGCTCAATTTAATTTAATTTTCCTTTATTTGTATCATTTTGTAATTATAATAATATTTTATATTCTTTTTTGGCAAAAAAATTATAATAACATTCTTTTATTTTGTTTTCTTGACATTAATTAAAACTTTTTTTTAGTGAATGACGTTAATTAAAACTTTGTCAAATGCTAAACTTTGCAAATTTTTTGAATCCATTAATAAGTCCAAATTCGTGGTAGGTTTATAAACAAAATGCTACATTAAATAGTCATCAATATTGTTACCATCATTCCATCTTGATCGATAATTTTGCATATTCAAATTCCTTTTCATGAGATTGAAATTCAGATGGAATCTTTCGTAGTAATACATTTAAATTCACTTCTAAATTACTTCCTTTGTTTCTAATTTTAGGGTTTGACTCTCAAAATTTGTGGTTTGACTATCAAACTTTAGGGTTTGACTATCAAATTTTGGGGTTTGACTACCAAACTTTGGGGTTTGACTATAAAATTTTGGGGTTTGACTTTCAAAATTTGGGGTTTGACTATCAAATTTTGGGGTTTGACTTTCAAACTTTACAGTTTGACTATCAAACTTTGGGGTTTGACTATAAAATTTTGGGGTTCGACTTTCAAAATTTGGGGTTTGACTATCAAATTTTGGGGTTTGACTACCAAACTTTTGGGTTTGACTACCAAACTTTGGGGTTTGACTATCAAACTTTTAGGGGTTGACTATCAAACTTTTGGGGTTTGACTATCAAACTTTGGGGTTTGACTATCAAACTTTGGGATTTGACTATCAAACTTTGGGTTTTGACTATCAAACTTTGGGTTTGATAGTTAAAATTTGGGGTTTAACTATCAAAATTTGGGGGTTGACTATCAAAACATCATTGTACATGTATGGTCAAATCCCAAAGGATGATGGTCAAACCTCAAAATTCAATAGTCAAACCACAAAACATCATTGTACATGCATGGTTAAACCCCAAAATTTAATATTCGAATCATATAACATCATTGTACATGCATGGTCAAACCCCAAAATTCAATAGTCAAACCACAATCACCATTGTACATGCATAGTCAAACCCCAAAATTCAATAGTCAAACCACAAAATATCATTGTACATGCATAGTTAAACCCCAAAAGATGATGTTCAAACCCCAACATTCGATAATCAAACCATGAAAAACATTTCATTGTATATGCGAGGGTATACAAAATGAGGGTATCCACTATGAATCATACTATCCAAAGTATAAAGTATTGCAGTATATTATGACACTTATTTTATGTGTGACTATAACAACAATAGATCTAATTTGTTAAATTAAACTGATTCTATTCATCACATTCATATATGGTATAATGTATTATTATTGGAAATAAAAATTAACATGACAATATTTTTTTGGGATAATTCTACTTTACAATGTTAGACCGAATAATAGTTTTTTTTTCCTTTTTTGTTTTGTGAATTTAGACCAAAGAGTAATGAATGGTCTTATTCAAAAAAACAGAATAATGAGTGATCGATATCATATCATTATTATCAATAAGAAACTAGCAATATATAAGACAAAAAGAAAAAAAGGAAAAAATATGTTGAAAAAATGGAAATCGCAATTAGTTAAATTACAAAATGGAAAATTGCATTTAAAACACATGGTCAGGAATAGAAAAAAAGAAAGAAAGAAGAAAGAAATAGCAAAGAATCCGACCTCATGGCCAAGAATAGTAATTTTAATTAAGAGAGTTAACAAGACATTTTTTTTGGCCAAATAAAAACAAGACATTTTTTTTGGCCAAACAAAAACAAGACATTATTTCACCATTAATTGTTTGGAAATAACATTTCAAAATAAGAAGTTTGTTAAAAATATATATAAATAAGTTGTCCAAAATATTATATATATATATAGCTTGATTATAATATAAGTAAATAAAACAAAGAAGTATTTTTTCACACAAGCGAGGGAGAGAAGATCAGGTGAGGGAAAAACATGGATAAGGAAATTAATTGTTTTTACATTGACACGTGGCATGCAATTATAGGACCACATCACTCTATTGTAACATTATAGTGCTCTTAAAATGCAGAGGATTATATCCATTATAAATGTAATTTTTGATCCATCAAAATTGTGGGACCGCCTGGATTAAAGTACCCATCTCCAATTCGTAATTTTGTCTTTTACCACACAACTTTTACAAACAGCACATTTTTCTATGTGATTTGACAAATTTTCTCTCTCCCTTTTACAAGTGACTGGAAGGGTCAAAATGTCACTTTTTTCCACTTTTCTACATAATCAATGGCTCCTCTTCTTTCCCACCTAATCCAACGGCGTAAATTTTAGGGCGGATTACAAGGGAGGCGGTCTTAATAAGCCATCGACAATTTTATTTACATGTTTCTCTCTCTGAAATTACATCCAACCGGAAGGGTCAACAGTCACTTTTTCACACCTTTTCCTCACAATCAACGACTCCTCTGCATTCCCGTCTATTCTAACGGTCGTAAATATTACGTCTGATTATAAGACGTCGGTATTAAGTTGCCATCATTACTCTCTATGCTAATCATTCATTCCACTCCATCCCATGCATTGATTAGTAATGTTACTTTACTATAATTTTCGTACTATATTTCTAAATTGAACAAATGGTTTCAAGTGGGGGACAAGTATAAAAGCCAAATATATATAATTGATTTTTTTTTTAATTCAATCGACATATAATGGCAGTATATAATAATAATGTGCTAGTTAGCCTATCTTAGTCGAAATGACAAAGAATTGTCACAATTGCAGTTACTATGTTTGATACTTTGATTGCCTCCGAACTACATGACCCTCAAACTTATCATGTCATTAGAAAATTTGCTATAATTTTTAAAATCCTATTCAATAATAGTCTAAAATTAAGAAATTTACCCTCAAACTCTTTATATTTATAACTGGGGGCTAAACCTGGATTTAATTTGTTACCTTAATTATGTTTTTTTTAGAAATTATGATTTTTTTTAGAGGTACATTGAAATCTCATTACAATCAGAATAATTCCTTATGTGCTCAAATATCTAATGAGAATCTAATACAAACTAAGAAATTGTCTTAAATAAACTAATTACAAATTAAAAAAAAAATAAATGAACAAACAATTAAATCCACATTACGTTGGATTTGAATCCAGGACCTAACGATCTAGGCACAGGTCCACTCACCAGTTAAGCTAATAACTTGAGTGATGTTACCTTAATTATTAGGAGATGGATTTAATTTATTATCTTAATTATTAGGAGGGACAACTAGAGGTAAAATTAGAAAGGTAAAAAAGTATTATTCCCGAAAATAATACTGTATGATATTTTTTTTGGTGAAAAAAAGGAAATTAAAGAAAAAAGCTACATAATATCTGCAGGCCCAGCATGCCCAACCTTAAAAAATAAAAAGAGAAAACCTGGTCCCGATCCTGGATAGTATTTTGAGCCAGGCTCTCATTCATATGATTATGATCTATACATAAAAGTTTATAAATTTGAAATTAAGCAATTCTATAGCTATGTCACATCAATGCCCTTTCGGCAGTTCAATTAGTCTAATTTTATTAATTTTAGAAATTGACAATATTCTTTCTCTTTGCTTAGTAATCTTCACTTTGAATGAGGTTTTAGGTTTGGTTGGCGTATGTTGTACAATGTTTCTTAATTTTTAGAACTTCCTAAACTTATTTTCTTGGTTATTATTAATGCAATATCGTGTCAATTTTTAGGTGTGGAAGTCTTATTGATAATCCTGCCATTGGGGTCAAATGCTATTGATCATTTATTAATTTTATTATGGTAATCAACTAACACATGCATAATGACTCCTTAGACAATCAATACTAGTGTGCATGTTTTAGCATACGTCCATTTTTCCATTGCCCACAACTGTTACTTACTTAATACTATACTCAAAGCAATAGCTTTTTAATATACACAACTTAGTTCATAGACGAACACTCACAACAAAGCGCGATTCATTTTGTTACAAAATAATACTTTATGATATAGTAGTATTTGAAGCTTTTATGTATACCACATGGTAAGCATGCCCAAGATTTACACATCCTTATCTTTGCTCCAAATCTAATTCGAAACTAATTAAACAAATCAAAACATGCAAAAATCAACCACTTAACTCATGAATCATGACTATTTAGAA
>AWUE01014744.1:0-25162 GCA_001974825.2 Corchorus olitorius
AAACTGTTTAGTGGAGTTGGATATGAAGGTTTGATTGCCAAGAAACTTCCAGTATAGCTATATATATTAGCTAGCTTTGAGTAGTTAAGCTCAAGATCAATGTAAAAGTAGATTCAACCAAACAATTTTTGAGTAAAGTAGGATTATTACTAGGCAAAATATGGTATAATTATATGTTAACTAATCTTGGAATTAAACTGGTTAATCTAGTATATATATACATTATACATATATATGTACCTGAAGCGTGAGTATAGTCTGTCTTGAAATGCAGTTAATGATTGTATCGAAAAAAGAAAATAAAACTGGTTAAAAGACAGATTTGAAAGGCCAACAAATTTTAAATTATATAGTAATTAACACGAAAGCAGCAAACATACTAATTAAAAATATAGGCACAATCATTACTGCCAGCACTACCCAGTCCCAAAACATTATGCATCGTCAGGAAAAAAAAATACTAGGAAGAAACTGGAGAATTCAGGACACATCCAACCATTTCAACCAATTTGTCATTGAATGACTGCCCCGGTTCAAGCTTTATCTTCAAGTATTTTAAATTAGAAAATGCCAACTGATTCTCATCCAAAAGTGAAGAGAAAGTGGAAAGAACCTTTAGACATAAAAATAATAGTATGTAAGAGATTTGAAAAGGAGACTTTTGAGAAAGTAATTCATAAACTTTTTACAATTGTAGCTTGATCTTTTTATTGTGCAAGAGTATTAAGTAAACATGCCCATCAAAACATGAAATCAATCACAGCTGAGGCCTAAGAGAGATGGATTTTTAGTTCAAAATGCAATATCAGCCAGCCAATAATGTCAAATGACAAAGATATAAAGGACATTTTCTTAACAAAGAAGTCATTAAAAACAATTGTATTGTAGTAGCTAATATCTATCTCTATATTTATCTTCTCAATAACCATAAGAAACCTTTCATTTATGTCTAATGACATTGAAAAAGGTCCATAATGAGAGTGCATAAGGTAACAAAAGACAGCAAAGCTTGCAAATGTAACAGTGAAAAAATCAAAATGCTCAAAACCAAGCATTTCAGTAAGCAATAGCCAATATCCACATTTCAGTAAGGACTTTCAAGAAAATTTGGATGACTGCCAATAAAATTTGGAGCCATAGGTATGCTATAAAAAATGAATTAATAGCCAATCCTCATTTAGATTTGTAGAAGCAAGATTCACATCATCGCCCGAAGGAGTAAATAAGAACATTTTCTTAACTTGGATTTTATTTATTCAGTTTCTCAGCATTTAGAATTTTAGATTGCTTTTGAAGTTTCAGTTGCTTACAATTTTCACAAACCAAACATGGTATGAATGATCAGCCATTCCAAAACTCTGTACTTAAAACATGATTACTTACATGAAGTTCTTCATGAAACTTAATCAATGAATCCAACTCACCCTATATCCTGCTTATATATGCATTCAAAATCAATCCACCAAACCCACTGTCACAGGCACCTTAGGACACAAAAACCATTCCCCATAAGAATCTCAATCGCCCATAATCCTCCTTATACAACTTAGACTTACCAAACCTTGCAGTCAAACCACTTTTTCGAAATTAAATAGATTAAACAATAAGCCTTAAGGAGGATTTGACTTACCAAAAACAAATTAAAAAGAAACAGCAAATAAGCCTTAATTTAACTTTGCAACATGTTTCCTCATCATTTTAATGGCCCCTAATGATTTTCAACCCATAAAAGCTATTATGGAAAAATATATAGCTATGGATACTGCTGAAATTGATGATCAATATGCCATGAGAAAGCTCTTAAAGTTATAATATTCTTGTTGCTACATGTAACAAGCTCCAGCCCAAAATTATCTTTCCTTCTTTACTTATTCAAAGACCCAAATTAGTTTTCTAATGCATACTACAAAAATACCAAAAGAACTCAAATGCATGAAAACACCATTACAGTAATTCAGAGGTCAAATACAGAAAGAATAAGTTCAAACAAAGAATAAAATGAGGAGAGGAAGGGGAGGGGGTTGGGGAAAGGAAGAATGCATAGCACACCAGCAAACCACAAATTAAATCATGAGGCTACAATCCATTTTATCAAACCATCAAATTTGAAACGTGCTCCATCAGCAAAGTATAAAAATTTGAACTTACTAGATTAACGTAGATTAACGAGAAGATATCTTGCCCTTTCAATAGTTCTCTACATTTATTTGTTCTGAAAAAGCAACAAATTAGGGATTTTGGAGATTAGCCGTAATTTCTTCACGGATGATTAAGCAACAAAGCAACCTGGATGATTTCTTCACGGGAGATTAGCCGTAATTGCTACTCGAAGACAGGCGGAGGCGGAGGGGCGAGCCGTCGCTTTTGGGATTTTGGGAGTGAATGAGGGAGGCGGAGGGAATGAGACGTGGGTTTGAAAAGAAGAGAGGAAAATTAGGGATTTAGACTAGATTTGGGTATTCGAAAAGAGAACAAAGGAAAATTAGGGATTTAGACTAAATTAGAGATTTGAGTCGAGGGTTAGTAAAGAAGAGAGAAAAAACATTTTAAGTGTTAGGAAGAAAAAAGACTTAGGCAAATTTTAAGTGTTAGGAAGAAAAGAGACTTAGGCAAATTTTAAGTGTTAGGAAGAAAAGAGACTTAGACAAAACGACAGTGTTTTGCTCTTTAGTATCAAATAGCGGCGTTTCACGACACAGACGCCGCTGTATATAATGAAATTGAGGGAAATTCCTTGGGTTGCCCGGGCGCAGGGTTTATATGGCGGCGTCTTATGTTTGAAACGCCACTAAAATAGCGGCGTCTTGTAGATAAAACGGCGCTGGTTTAGTGGCGTTTCAGACATAAGACGCCGCCATATATAATGAAATTAAGGGAACCTCCTGGGGTCAGCCAGGCGCGGGGTGGGGTTGCCCAGGCAACCCCAGGAAGTTCCCTCAATTTAATTATAGGTGGCGGCGTCTGAGTTTTGAAACGCCACTATTTGATACATAAGTATATAGAGATAATATACGTAATGAAATTATATTTAGAAATTATATATAGCGGCATCTTGTTTAATAAACGCCACTAAAATAGCGGCGTTTGTTTCAATAGACGCCGCTAAATAAGGGCGTTTGTTTCTATAGACGCCGCTATTTTCCAGCAATTTCTGGGCAGTAATAAACAATTCTTAATGTTTATACTGACAATTTAAATGGTATTTAATATTATAATCGACAAAAATAAAATCTAAGTAAAATTAAATCAAAGTGGTATAAGAACTCAACTAAATTACCAAAGAAAATGAATTACACAATGCTACATCCAAATGGAATTCATATACATAGCATAAACACAATAAAAGATAAGTTGACCTTGCAAAATGAGAACAAACAAAGCATTTACAAAATTAAACATGTTATTCATCCTCAACATCATGTCGAATCCATTGCATATCAGATTCGTCAACCATTACATTGGATGGAAAAAACTCCGTTCGTGGCTCATTGGAGGATTCCCCACCCATGTCAAAATTATCTCTAGGTGTATTGTGAACAACAACATGCCAAGCTCGTTCGATCGGATCTTGCGAGTAGAAAACTTGTTTAACTTGAGAGGAGAAAACATAAGGGTCATCAACAACATGATCACCGGTATGAATGAGCCGATCAAAATTGACTAGAGTAAACCCAAACTTATCTTTCCTAACACCTCTAGAACTATTCACATCAGCCCACTTACATAGAAATAAGACAACCCTATACTTTTCAACATAATCTAATTCAAATTAAGCACTCCATAGTAGTCAAGGTTTCCTTCTAGAGGGTTCAAATCTCGAGAACTAGCATAACTTGTTGTTGACGAAGTGACAACTACTCCAGAATTTTGCGTTCGGCCCTTGCTCTCAAATTGTTTGACCTTAAACCGATATCCATTGATGGAATATGCCTTGTATCTTTTCACAATCTCCTTTGGACCTCGAGCAAGAATTCCAACTTCTTCAGAAACTTGAAGCCCATCGTTAACCTGAAGGTAATCCATATATAAGTAACTTAGATACAACCCATTGTAAGTAACATAATAATATTCACCAAGGTAATTAACTTACCTGTTGCCGTAACCAATCAGGAAACGTCTCCATGAATAACTTATCAACATCACGTTGGTTAGGTCGTCGAGAACGGTTGTTGAAGACCAAGCTTCTCTTGTAGTTTCTAAACTTAAAAAGAAGCTTAATTAGTACTAATATGTAAAAACATATGTTTATGCTATTGAATGTTTATACTAACCTTCTAAATGGCTCAATCGCATCATGGTGGAAAAGAATGTATCGATGTGCTTGGGTCCTTGATATATGATCTAACTTGACATACTGAAACCCGCCAATTTTTTCACCACCACTTTCGAATAAATAAGGAACGCCATTATCATTTTCCGAGCAGTCAAGATTTCTTAATGGTCTATTAAATCGAGTTTCGATTCCTTCAAGATATCTAGAACAGAATGTCAGGCATTCCTCTGCCAAGTAACCTTCGGCAATTGAACGTTCCGGAAACCGTTTGTTTAGCACGTAGGCACCCAACTTACCTAAGAACCTACGAAAACAATAGTACAAGTTAAATCTTTTCCATCATATTGAAAATAAATAACTTGCTTTTTGTGGAAATTGAAGTAGTACCTTTCTATCGGATACATCCACCTAGGAGAAACCGGTCCACCAAGTTTTGCTTGTAATGGCAAGTGAATAACCAAATGCACCATTATAATGAAAAAGCTAGGAGGAAACACCTTCTCTAGATTGCATAAAGCCAATGCGGCGCGTTCTTGAAGTTTGTCCAGCTCATCTACCTTGAGAACCTTAGCACAGAGAGCTTTGAATATGTTACAAAGCTCAATTATGACTGTAGTCACTCTCTTCGGCAGTGATGACCGTAAGGCTATTGGAAGTAAGTCATGCATTAAGACGTGACAATCATGTGACTTCAAATTATACAGTTTCCGGTCACTAACATTCACACATCTTGATATATTTGAGGAAAAACCATCTGGAACCTTGATGTCCTTCAAAACTTGACGGAAGATCTCCTTCTCCTTTTTAGACATGGCATATACGGCTGGAGGAATGCTTCTCTTTCCATTCTGATCCAATTGGGGATGAAGATCAGGTCGGATTCCCATCTCAACTAAGTCAAGACGACTATTTAGATCGTCTTTTGATTTCCCATCCATGTCAAGAATGGTGCCGAGGATGTTATCACAGATGTTCTTCTCAATATGCATGACATCAAGGTTGTGACGCAGTAGATTGTGTTCCCAATAAATCAAATCAAAGAAAATACTCCTCTTTTTCCACAAAGATGCCTCATTTGAGACAACACCATCATCACCACCTCCGGTTTGAGTAGAAACGCCACCTTCTTCGATATTTCTTTTCTTTTTGCAGCTTTCTTCTTTTTCCCCTTGCCATATGAGAATTCACAACCATTCAACATTTCCAAGATGTCGGATCCAGAGGTAATCAAAGGTGCTTCCCGTAATTCCACCGTGTTGTCAAAAGCACGCTTCTGCGATCTAAAGGGATGGCCTGCCTCCAACCACCTCCGATGTCCCAAATAAGAAAACTTCTTACCATGCTTCAACCAATTGGAACATGTTTCGCCCGCACAACAGGGACAAGCAAAACGACCTTTAGTACTCCATCCGGATAAATTAGCATAAGCAGGGAAGTCATTCACAGTCCACAAATAAAGCAGCACGGAGGTGAAAATTTTGTTTTCGTGCTGCATCGTAAGTAAGGACTCCATCCCATAATTGCTTCAACTCTTCAATGAGAGGTTGCAAATACACATCGATGTCATCCCCCGGAGCTTTCTCCCCTGGAATAATGATAGACAAGATGAAAGAAGATTGCTTCGTACTGATCCAAGGTGCTTGATTGTAAGGAATTAAGACGACTGGCCATGTACTGTACGTACTACTCATTGTCTTAAACGGATTAAACCCATCAGATGCAAGTCCAAGGCGAACATTTCTCGGTTCCGAAGCGAAATCCGGATACCTAGAATCAAAATCCTTCCAGGCTAACGAATCTGCTGGATGCCTCAAATTTCCATCATTGGAACGGCCATCGGCATGCCACGTCATAGACTCCGAAGTCTTAGAGGACATGAAAAGCCTCTGCAGCCTTGGGATTAACGGAAAATACCGCAATACCTTTGCAGGCCTTGATTTCCCCCGCTTCGCAACAACATCCTCCCTATTCAAAGATTCACCAGAGTTGGGTTGTAACCACCGAGAACTTCCACAGACATGGCAAGACTCTTGATCTGCTCTATCTCCCCAATACAACATACAATCTTGGGGACAGCTATGAATTTTCTTATACGAAAACCCCAAATCACCAATGATCTTTTTTAACTCATAAAGAGAAGTAGGAATTGCTGCAAAGGGAAATACATCTCGCAACAACTCTACAACCAAGTCTAAAGCTTTTCCCGTCATACCAGACAAGCATTTCAAGTGCAAGAGCTTTATTGAAAAGGACAACTTTGAAACTTTGGAATCCGGGTAAAGTGGCTCATTCATGCTTTCAAGTAACTTATAAAAGTTTGTAGCCTCTATAGTAGGTTCTTCGTCCCTTGTATCTTCGTTTAAATCACCTACATTTGCATCATTTCCAACTTGATCAGATTCATGGCAAGATTGTCGATCATGCATGTTCAAAGCATCACGCAACAATCCCCTCACGTCATCTCGTAAGATGTCACCTCCTAAACTTGAACTAGCCGTGGAAGAAGTGGCCGGCATACTTGAATTTCTAGTAGGCAAATCCTCACCATGGCAAACGAACTCCTTATAACCTCTTACAAAGCCATCAACAATTAAATGTTCTCGGATAATGTCTCTCTGATGCCACAAACCGTTTTTACACTTAGCACATGGGCACACTATTTCGAGACCTCGACTTTTTTTCTCAAAAGCAAAATCAAGGAACTGTTCTAACCCTGCTTCATAAACAGGATCGCACCTGTCCTTTTGCATCCAACTCTTGTCCATTGCACTTTTATTTTATCTTAACAAATTACAAAGGCAAAGTGTTCAAAGATAATGAAATGCTATACTAACATCAACGTTTCAATAACAATCACCGTTAAATAACAAATCCTCACCAAATTTACATTTAACGAAAACATAAATCATGTGTTTCTAATTGGATAAATACATGGATGGCATTGAACAAAATCATAAATCAATACATGGCATTGAAAGCTAATGCATAAAGCTAAACAACATCATCAAACAAACTTGGATAAATAGGAAATAATTATATTCTACAACAACCTAAAACATTACTATATGATTCAATATATCAACACAAATATTCATGGTCTCTCTAAATTTCTAAGTTCATGGTCATATCATTAGTTTCTCTAAAATTCTAAATTCTAATAAGCTAGACATAAAGCAAACACCAAAATTCCATGAAAGTCAACAAAAATACAAACAACTAAAGGAAAAAGCCAAAGCCGAATGGTATGAAGAATGAAATTGGAGCTTTGCTTTCTCTTTTCTTCTCCACAAATAGATTAGACTATGAAGAATAAAGAAAACCCATTAGATTGGATGGAAAAAGAGTCAATAATATGGGGTTTAGGCTTGATTAAGTAAGAGGTAGCTCAAATGGTCGGATTTCCCTTTTTTTTCCAGAGAATCGGATCATTTTTGGCCGGAATTTGTAGAATGAAGAAGGCTGTTCTCGACTTAGCTAAAAGCTGTCTGAACAAGCCAAAACGACGTCGTTTTGGCGAAATAAATTTTGAAGATCGCGGCGTCTTAAAATATAAACGCCGCTATATATAATAAATTGTTTTATTATATAAATATATATATATTATATATTCATATAAAAACTGACAAAATATTGGTATTTTTTTCTATGGAAAACAAAAATTATATATAGCGGCGTTTAAAGAAAAAACGCCACTAATTAGTGGCGTTTACAAAAACAAACGCCGCCATATATATTATAGACGAGGGAACTTTTCCCTCCAAAACAAAGAAAAAAAGTTAAAAAAGTTTTCTCACTCCATGTATGACAATTGCGGCGTTTTCTTCTTCAGACGCCGGACGCTGCTAATTAGTGGCGTCTGTTGAGAAAAACGCCGCTATATATTATAGGCGTAGAGTTGGAAAATTTCTTTGTTTTAGGGAGAGGGAATTTTTCCCTCCAAACAAAGAAAAAAAATCTCTCCCTCCATATATTAAAATAGCGGCGTTTACTGTACTAGACGCCACTAATTAACGGCATCTGGTTTTAAAACGCCGCTATATATTACAGGTTTAGAGTTGGAAGCTTTCTTTGTTTTAGTGGGGAGGGAATTTTTCCCTCCAAAAAAAGGAGAAGAAAATCTCTCCCTCCATGTATTAATACGGCGGCGTCTTTCTATCAAAACGCCGCTAAATTACGGCGTCGCTATTTCAGACGCCGCTATAACAAATTTCAGAAAATCATATAGCGGCGTCCAGTCAAATAAACGCCTTTATATCAACGTTTTTTAGTAGTGAAACAATTAATAAAACACCCTTACATAATTCTAATTGGTTTGAAGAAAAATATTCGTAATTATTAATTGCTTAATTGATGGTGTTTTAATTAAAATTCAAAGATTCAAAATTATTGTTATGAAACATCTAATATTTTGAGTTATGAGTAATTTATGGCAACAATTAAGGTAGAGTAGTTATGATTTATTTATTGTAAAACATTAAGGCAAGTAAAAGGGATAACAATATATGGAAATTGGAGGCAATCCAACGTTCATATATTTCCATTGAAATTAGAAATTTCTATAAATAATTTATTCAACTAGACAATTAGACAAGTAGACAATTATTGAAATACTAAAATCAAGGGATTAATAGCATATAAAATTGAAATTGTATATAACTCGTGTATGTATATATTGGTTCAACAAATGTACCAAAAAAATATATTGGTTTAACATAAAGGAATTATGGTTTGAATGAATTAGTGAGAAACAAAGAAAAATGATTCGAGATACTAATAAAGTTCTCAGGTTTTTTTTTTCTATTTAGTAAAAAGAGTAAAATTAAAGAAAGAATAATAATTCCCTCAATTTTCTTTTGGTATTTTTTCTAGTATTTTGAGTTATGAGTAATTTATGCCAACAATTAAGGTAGAGTAGTTATGATTAATTTATTGTAAAACATTAAGGCAAGTAAAA
Organism: Corchorus olitorius; assembly: GCA_001974825.2. Lineage (NCBI taxonomy): Eukaryota > Viridiplantae > Streptophyta > Magnoliopsida > Malvales > Malvaceae > Corchorus > Corchorus olitorius. The sequence goes on from AWUE01014744.1 coordinate 9,228, forward strand.
GGGATAACAATATATGGAAATTGGAGGCAATCCAACGTTCATATATTCCCATTGAAATTAGAATTTTCTATAAATAATTTATTCAATTAGACAATTAGACAATTATTGAAATTGTATATAGCATATAAAATTGAAATTGTATATAACTCGTGTATGTATATATTGGTTCAACAAATGTACAAATCCAAAGTTAGAATTCAGTTAAATACTACATGTCATATCGAGAAATTGTTAAATAAAATAGGACCCTCTATACGAATCTACCAATCATATACATGTCTATTAATCATATCAAAATATCTTCTAAAATTTGAACATAACTTTAGCCTCAAGTTTAGTATCTTATTATAGATGGTAATAACTAAGATTTTCATAGTAAGTTATAATTTTATTTTAAGAAAAATATAGTAAGTCATAATTATTTTATTTTGACGAAAAGTCATAATTATTTTAGAATGTATAGGATTTTAGTAATTATATATAGAGCATAATTTTTTTTTGGCCGAAAGAGCATAATCTCTTACGTGGCACTATTGATTTTTTTTAGTCATTTTATAATTTTTTTTGGCATTTTATAATTTAGTTTGAGTATATTACTATGGATGGAAATCACATGTCCGTTGTATTATATATAAACCCATTATATATTATATAATAACATTAAAAACTAAAAAAAACATATGTCATTATTTGATGGATGGGACTCAAGTGGGGCACAAAAAATGAGGCAGGAGATTTTTATTCATTATTACTATATATAATATCTATCTATACTAATTATAATATGAGAACCTGAGTTCGTCTCATGATTTGACTCAGAGATAAACTCGGTTCTTAAAAGACTCATAAACCAAAAATAAAAACTACTAATTTGAAAGAAAACCACCCAATGAAGCATATATATGATATTTAACTTTTATTTCTATATATATTGCGCCAAAAATCTCTTGCTAGAGTTTTCGCGGAGAATCCTTTATGACAGCATAGGGGCGTGCCAGTCAATTTGCTGAAATTGACAAAGAGGTTGTAAAAACTGGATCTGGTGCGCGGAGCAGCAGATTAAAAGATCAGAGCAATTGTGGGGACTGGATCAAAGTCACACCGGAGCATTTAAATCATTGGATCCACAACAAACTGTTCACCATAACTAGGTCTTCCTCTACTTTTCTAGCTGGATCAGATCTGAGAGATCTGTGAGATTTCTTCTTGATTGAAATTGAAAGAAAATAACAATTTGATTGTTATTTATGAAAGAGAAACATGTGTACAATGTTTTTGTGTCCGGGACAAGATTGAAACAAGAGAAAAACACTAAAAGAGTGTTTGAATGTCCTGAGACAAGATCTAAACAAGAAAAATATGATGAACGAGTAAGAACTCGTGATGAACAAGAGTGAAAATGGCGCAGAGCCAGAGAGAGAATAAGCATGGAGCTTGGTTTTTTGCGCACAAGTTTGTAGCTTCAAGAGCTGGTTTTTTGGATGAATGATTTTCCTGAGAAAATGTTTTGAGATGCGGAATCTGTCTAAAGCCTTGGAATGGCCTCCTTTATATAGGGGGTGGCATGGGCCTTGAAATTAATGGGCTTGCCTTACTGAAGAAGGTGAATTCCTCCTCCTAGGTAGATGACAGCTTCTAGGAAGGTATAGTGAAGCTTATTTCTTCTTCTGAATGCTTCCAACTACTGGGGAGAGGGAAAAGTAGATGCTAGGGCACCGCTCTCTTGGATGGGAGATGGAAATCTTCCTCCTGGGTGGTTGATGAATAATTCTTCCTTCTTCCTATGACACTTCAACATGTCTTCGTTGCTTCTTTTGTATTGAAATCAGCTAATTTGACTAAGTAGTGGCCTACAGACATCATGAATTGGACCTTGAACACTAGGGCCACGAAATTATCCTCACTTAATCATAGTTAGCTCTTGAAATCATGAAAATAACACTTAGTTAAGAAAATGGCATAAACCGGGGTGAAAAAGCCATTTGTCCTTAACTGAAAAGAATGCAAAAGTTGCAAACGAACTCGGAATAAACCAAAATTTCACTAGTAGGCTTAGATTATCTCCATAAGACTATGGAAAAGATTCCAAGTGAGTTCGAGCTCTCTATCATGGTGAATTTGGTTTCACTCCCCAGAATGTCCTTAACTGAAAACCGGGCATAACTTTTTACACCGATGTCAGAATAAGGTGAAATTTTACCAAGATGATCTACATAGCTCAAGGATCATCATGGTATGCTCCTTGGAAGAAATCTCAGCCTCTAGCCTCTTCAATTTGATCAATTTTACCATTTTGTCCTTAATTGAACAAAATGCAAAGTTGTAGTTTCACCTCCCGGGGAGGGAAAAAGGGCTAGGCGATTTCTCCACTATGCTAGGTCGACTATATTGAGGAGGTGTGAGGTTGAAAATCTCATGCCTCTCTCACGTAGGTAGTTGTTTTTCTTGCTGACAAACTTTAGCTCTCTGCCTCCTTCCTGTAGGAAGAGAAAAATAACTATCATAAGGGAGGAGGGCGGCCTCTCCTCTGCATGGGAGACGACTTTGGGCCTTCTTATCAAGTCCATGAGGTATTTTTCAAATCATGGGTAGATGATAAGCAACTTTCCTTTTTACTGCTTGTCTCCTTAGTAGACAGCAATATTAAAGGAAACTGCTTCTGTTTGATTTTCTTTGCCGCTCTCCTAGGTAGGGGTGGCATAGATGATGATTAATAATAATTATTCATTAAAATAATAATTATTTATTTATTAATTAATAAATTTCAGCCCTTGTAATTAATTATAAGATTTTTCTAATTCTATTAGAATTAGGGTGGTGCAGAAACCAAGTTTCTTTAGGATTTTTGATCTAATCCTGACCACTCATCTTAATTACATTTATGTGAAGACCAATTTACCCTCAATTGTAAATTGAGGTATAAACAATGCCCCCCCAAGCTTAAGTCCTTGAGTTAAAAGGATTTGAGCTTGTATATAAGGAAATTGGTCTTGGGCCAAAATATTCCTTTTATTTTCCTAGCCAACGTCTACACCCTCCTTTGGTACCATACTTTGCCGAAAAATACAGCAACTTTTTCAAACTTCAATGGCTTCTAAAGATCAAGGCAACAACAAGAATCATCAACAAAAACCTTCTCCTATGCCAAGCAACTCAAGCCGTGGCTCTTTGTTCTTGGAGGCTTCCAAATCCTTGGCAAGGATCAAGCAATTTGGATGAAATTCCTATGATGGCAGCTCCAATTCGACTCAAGCAAGGCCAAAGCTCAAGTCCATGGTGGTTGATCCCAAATCGGCACAAAATCAAGGTAATTGCTTCATGAACTTTTAATTTTTGCACTTAAGTTCATCAATTTCCTTTATGCCGCCAACCCTAGCACAATTTGCCATGTTTAGGTCGACTTTGATGATGAATTTTGTGTAATATGGCTGCTGGAATTTTGAGGAAAAATTTGATTTAAAAATCAAATCAATTTGGTGAAGAAATTGGCAAAAAATCCTCAGTAAAAAACTACATGGTTTTAGGCTTAGGACTTAGTTTTTGCCATAGATCTTTAGATTGACATGTTGCTGCATGAAATTGGGGATTACATGGCATGAAATCATGTCAATTTCGTCGACATAGGGGCTGTTTTTGTCGACTTGATGTTTCTAAACCCTAGGCTCACAATTCGGCCTTATTTGGCTACAATTACAAATCCTACTAGGCTTAGGAATTTGAATTATCCAAATTGGATTAGGATTGGATGTTTTCCTCATGAAATTAGGTTAGGATTGGATGAACCCTAAACCTAATTGGACAAGGATTAAGAAACCTAGCATGCCGCGGCACCCAATTGGAGGAATTAAGATTTTTGGGCAGCTTGTGCAATTAGGTCCCTAGGGTTTTAGGATTTTAGGTTTTTCGGCCAAATTGATTAAATTGGCCAAAAATTCAGGAGATTAAGTCATAAAATTAGGCTCCAATTAGAATTATAGAAGCCCTAATTTCACAATTTTAAACCCTAGTATGCCGCAGCCCCCAATTTGCACAAATTGCAAGTTCTGCGGCATACTATTAGGTCCCCAGGTTTAGAAATCTTGCTAATTTTGGCCCAATTAATAAATTTAGCCAATAATTAACATTAAGTCAGGCCTTAAACATATAAAATTAGGTTAAATTTCATAAGTATAGAACCCAATTTGATGTCTCAAGAAAACCCTAGCATGCCGCGACCTTAATTGCAATTTTTGCAATTTTGGGCGGCATGCTATTAGATTAGGGTTTATATTTTGATTAATTTTGGCCAAATTAGTTTACTTAGCCAAAATTTGAACATTAGGTTTAGGTAAAATTAAGTTGAATTCCATAAGTATAGAACTTAATTCACCAAAAGCCTTAAATTTTAGTATGCCATAGCCTTAGTTGCAAAATTACAACTTGTATGGCATATAGATTAGGATTTTTGGCCTTGTATAAATTTGAGGCCAAAAATTAATTTAATTTTCTTAAAAATATTATCATAATTATTTTCGGCATCCATAATAAATATTTTTGCCAAGAAATAAAATTATGGAATAAATTTAAGGTGGTAAAAATATTTATTTTCACCAACTTATTAACAAAATTGTGTACTAACAACTTAGTTAATTTCTGTAGTTGCTAAGGATTTTGTTGCAGCGCTCCTGAATTTTCCTAAAGCGGAAAATGTGGAAGCAATTCCTTCAAATCTGGAGCTTGAGATGGCTATTGAAGATATTAAAAGCTTTTTCAACAATGCCAAGCGTGCTACTATGGAGGAGAACGCAGATTCAATTCAAGGAGCAATTGACGTCGTATGTGCTTCCTCAAGAGTTTATCCTCATATTGTTCAATTTTGGCGTGATTTCCCAATTCTCTTCAAAGTGTTTGCTGATGACTACAACCACACTTCCAAAGCATTGGCCCAAATTCACTTGGCTAAGGCCGAATACTTAACTAATAGAGGAGAGCTAGAACTTGAAATCATGAAGTTCCATGAAATGACCAATCCTACTGATCATGAGATACTCCTCAACACACTTTTGGACAATCTCAGAGCTCAGATGACCAAAGTGGAAGGTGAGCTTACTGCTCTGAAGGCCAACAGAGAGCAAGCTGCTATAGAGAAGTGCAAGCATATTGAAGAACTTGCTGCTTCCCTGGTTGATGTCACGGGGCTTGAGGAAGAGATGGGTACCAAGTACTTCCAATTGGAGCAATTGAACAACAGTTTTCATACTTGGACAGGAAATATCCCCAACTACTTTGAAGTCTTCAACGGGGATGACCCCTTTGCTGAGGTTGAAGAAGAAGAAGCTGAGGTGTCAGATGAGGATGAGTAGTCCTCACATCCTGGCTTAGGATTTTATTTCCTTTTCGTACTTTTATTTTTCTCAAGTATTCTCATGACTTAAAGATTTTGCTTTATGAGTTGATTTCAATTTCAAACAAGTTGAATTTTTATTTTGAATTGGTGGCAATGAATTTTTAGCCAACTTTAATATTAGTGGCCTTTATTTATTTTAGCCATCTAACTTAAACAAAATCCTTTGTCAATATAATCTTTTGGTCTTATGACTAAAACCACAAAGATTGATTACTTAGAATTTATTTTGGAATTTAAATTGCCAATAATACTTAGAAATTTTCGGTAAGAAATCGAAAAATTACTTGAGAAATTCGGCCCCCTATTTTAACTAATGCCAAATTTTGGAAAAAGTTAAATTCCACAACACTTGTAAAATTTTAGTGATGGAATTTTCTTATTTTTCTTCCAATTTTCGCCACACACTATTGTTATTGGCAAAATTTGAAATTTTTATTAACTCCATTAGTAATAAAAAATATTTGTTTTTATTTTAAAGCCACAAGAACGCAATTGGGGTGGCTAAGTCCACGAAGCGTGTAAGTTTTATACTTCGGTGAAGCATGTGGCTGTGAGTTGAGTCATAGCCACACTATCTAATTCCTCTTCTATGTCAAACTCAGGATTTGGACCAGACTTTGCCTCCCATGCAGTTGGATAGTATTTCTTCAAGTAGCGCCCATTGATGAACTTTCTATGGGAATCACCATCTTCAATCTCTAACCAGTAGGCACCATTCTTAAGTACTTTCTTGATACAGAATGGTCCTTCCCACTTGGGAGACCACTTTCCACGTTTCTTAGAGCCAAGAGGCAAGAAAGCTTTCCATACTAGTTCGCCCTCGATGAAGCTTCGTCTACGAACTTTCTTGTTATAACTTCTTTCTGCCTTCTTTTTCTGTGCTTGCATGTGATTTAAAGCATCCAACTTTTCAGAATCAAGGTCTTCAAGCTCAATCATCATGGCATCATTGTAGTCATACCACTGCAAGTTGTTTTGGAATGTAACTCTGGCTGACTTAGCCAAAAGTTCCATAGGAACCATCGCATCATGACCATAGGTGAGGCTAAATGGACTCACACCAGTACTTGAGCGTTGTGACATCCGATATGCCCCCAAAGCCTTAGGTAAGACACTATCCCATTTACCAGGTTTGTCTTTTATCATTTTCTCTATGATGCCTATCATCACCTTATTAGAAGCTTCGGCCTGTCCATTAGCCTGTGCATAGTATGGCGTGAACTTAGTGAATTTCAGGCCGAATTTTTCCTCCAGACTCCTTGTGATCTCACCATCAAAGTTAGTACCCTGATCAGTAGTGAGAGTTTCTGGAATCCCAAAGCGGTAGATGATGTGTTCCTTAATGAATTTCTTGATGTCATTATGAGCTATAGCATTCAGAGCTTTTGCTTCCACCCACTTGGTGAAGTAATCTGTGGCAACTATAATAAAGCAGACACCTCCCTTGGCTGGTGGGTAGATCTTTCCAATAAGATCAATTGCCCATCCTCTGAATGGCCAAGGCTTTATTATAGAGTGTAGCTCTTCTGATGGAAGTCTCCAGATAAGGCCATACTTTTGACAAGCTTGGCAACCTTTGGTAAATTCCATGCAGTCTTTCATGATGGTTGGCCAATGGTAGCCATGACGGCGTATTAGCCATCTCATCTTTCTACCAGCTTGATGTGCACCACATAAGCCTTCGTGTACATCCTTGATGACTTTCTTAGCTTCTTCATGGTCTAGACATCTCATCAAAGATCTGTCTAAGTCTTTTCGGTATAACTCATCGGCTAAGACAGTGTAGTGCACAGCCAAAGTCCTGATCCTCCTACTAACCCTTATTGATGGATTCTCGAGATAATCAAGGAATGGCTGGCGCCAATCATCAAGCTTGTGTACTAAGTTGTACAATTCAAATACATTGTCCCTAGTAAATGTTGAAGGCATGCTCCTCCTCTCAACATTCACTACCTTTTTCCAAATATCATCTTGGAATGTAAGTGTAATACCAAGCTTAAATTGAATTATTAGAAAATGCTAAATTGGGACTAAATCGAAGAGAAGTAGAACTTATGGGGGGTTATTAAGCAAATAAACCATGTTTTGGAATATTAAAGCCTTGACCCATTTTTTTTTCTTCACTTTCAACGACACCATTCTTCTTCCTCATCTTCTCCACCGAATGCATCATCTCTCTCCCTTCAAATTAAATTCCAATTCTTGACCCAATGCAACATGCAATGAGAGAAGAAATTCCCCACTTAAAACTCAACAAATCTATGGCTTTCTTTTTGGCTTCCAATAGTTCTTTTGAAGGATTTCAAGAAGAAAGGTGAGAATAATTTCTTTGAAGTGATTTTGGAAAGTTTATGTTATTTTGAGTAGAATTGTAACATTGTTATGTTTTGGAGAGGTTTTAGGAAGCAAGTTTTGTTGGAGAAAAATTCGGTTAGAGCAAGGAATGTAAAAGGAAGCTTTGAAATTGATTTGGGTAAGTTAGTTTCTTTACATTGAAGTGATTATTAAAATATTAATGAATTTTGGTGTTAATTTGATGTGTTAAATGTTATAAAATGTTTGGGTTCAAGATTAGAATTGTTTGGAGTATTTTGGAATAAATTTGGGATGAAAATTCATGAAGAATAGTTCTTAATTTTGAATTTTTGGGGCTGCCGGAATCTGGAATTTCCAGATTCCGGTGAATTTTCCGGTGTCGGAGGAAGGAGAAAGAAAGAAAGAAAAAAAAAGAGAAGAAGGCCAACTTGGGCCAGACTAGCGTGGCCCAGCGTGCCAGGCCAGGCACGCGGGCCAGCAGGCGGCCCAGCGTGCCAAGCCAGGCACGCGGCCCAGCGACCCGGGCCTTAGCTTGGGCCCAAAAAAAAAAGTAATGGACCTAAGTATGATTGAAATAAAAAGGAAAAGAAAAGAAAAGGAAAAAAAGAAATAAGAGAATTTATGAGAAAAATTTGGAAAAAAAAAAATTGGGTCTAATAAATTGGGAGGTGAAATTACTATATTACCCTTGGACAAATAAAATTGCTAAATCATCCTTATAATGTTAAATTACGAATTTACCCCTAGATGGTCAAATTGACAAGTGCGACCACATTGGTTGCATTAGTAAATCCGAATAATTCACGTACTCCATAATATTCATGGAAACATAAATTCTCGTTTTAGCTTTGAGTGGGCGAATTACCATACTACCCCTAGTTAGTCAAAGTGTACTAACTTATCCTATTAAGTTGCGATTTCGAATCCGATCGATCAGGGTCAACAACTAGAACACGTAAAGAATGTCATTGTACTCTAAGAGAGTAAATTTATCGTAATATCCTCGATAGGTATAATTACCTTTTTACCCTTGTTAGGGTGATACAAGTAATTAGCTTTCGATATCACACTTTCGGAATTGAAAAGATACAGTAGTGATCCTTTTTGGGGTAAAAATTACCATGTTAACCTCGATTAATGAAATTACCATTATGCCCCTTAGTCGTCAAATTTACGAAATTACCCTTAAGGGTGGAAATTGAGAGAATTCAACTATGTCGCTCACATCAATAAGTTCGTATATACGTTGGGGAACCTATAATATATGCAAATGACCATTTTACCCTCAAATGAGTAAAATTACAACTTTGCCCCTAGAAAAGGATTTGGCTTATCTAATCATGTTAATTGAACATGTAAGGTCAGATGATCACCGTAATAGCCTAGTATGTCAAAATTACCAGTTTGCCCTTGATTTGATAAAAATTACAGTTTTGCCCCTAGAGGCTAAATTTGATCAAATAAGCTTTAGAAAGTGTATTTGGAGTCTGAAACTCGTATTAAAATCCTGTAAGACATGATTAGACCGTGAGTCTGGGTTTTGTGTTTCTTCTGATTCTATTATATCTTATTTGACTGTTGGTTTGTATTATCCTGATTTTTATTGATTATCTTGGTTTTACTTTGATCTATGGATTTGGTTTTAATGGTTTTCTTGTGTTGGTGCACTTCTCAATCAGACGGCCGAGGCGCTGATCGAGACACCAGTTAAGCTCACCGTGGATTCACTTTGGGGGTATACGAGTCCCCTGAACTGTGAGTGGGCTGTCCTCAACGGGTTCTCCGTTGAGGAACTGTTTTATTAATATGTTTTATAAATGGTTTAAATAAATTGTTTTGGGTGCATGAATGACTCTTGGTTTTGATTACGACACGGTTAGAAAGCATACGGGGACTCGTGGACTGGACGTAGTCCAGGGAGTACGTATGGCTTGATTTGGTAGTATACTAGCTAGTAGTTGGACTCATTTGGCGGACCATGGTTTGATTTGGATCCACATGGTTCGTCGCTCCAGGCCCGACACGCCATATATATGTACCGGTTCAGCGTGTGCATAGGGGAGCTAAACTGGGTGTGCTGCGGCCACCACGCAGTACCGGACCCAGGCCAACGCCAGGGGAACGGGCTTTCTTGGGAAAATAAGATAATTATATTTTTACTGATATTACTTGATGATGACAAAAAAATGCCCCTGATGGTTCCGGAGGTTGACTCGGGCCAAAGTCACTTTGGATAAGTTTTGCTGGCAGCCCAGGTTTTATAAATGATAAATGATTTTGTATACTAGTTTTGATTGATGATATTGTTTTTATAATTGTTGGTTTTTCTAATTGTTTTGGTTATGAGTGCACCCCACCCTCTCGGGTCTCCTTTTGAGGGCGGCTCACTCACTGAGTACATTCGTGTACTCACCCCTCAAATTCTTGTTGACTTTTCAGGGTAGCTAGGAGCAGCGTTTCCCCTTGGCAATCGAGTCAGTGGCATAGGCTGTGATCCCTCCAGTTAGAGGTACTTCTCACTACATGATGGGTCTCACTGACAGTTGTTTTTGGTTTTTGTTATCTTTTGTTCCTCGTTTTTGTTTTACTTCGATTTCTGGTTTTCTCCATTGATTTGTGGTTACGGTTTTTAAATGTTGCAGCGTTTTACTACCGTATATATTTTTTAATGTTTCCGCTTTTACTATGATTTGCAAACTTCAGTATTTCAGATTTATTACTCAGTTCATGTTTTCGGTATTTTTATCTGGTATTGACGCTTCGTGGAACCTCGGTGCGCGTGACCGGCCGACACGTGTTTCGAGGTAACATGGCGGTTGTCCGTGCTCGACTTCCGGGTCGGGGCGTGACAACTTTATTGGTATCAGAGCATTTGGGTTTTATCCTTGTTTTATAAGTCTAGTGGGCCTGTAGTGAGGTTAGGATAAGTTCCGGACACATAGGTGTCCATCTACCTTGTAAGTTTACGTTTGTTTTGAAATCAAAGTGTTTGGTTTACCTTGTTTTTAATACTAACATAGTGTCTTTTCAAATGATTTTGCTTTTAATCTCAAATTTCGTGTCTCTTCCGTTTATGTTGCCTAAAATTCTAAACTCGATACTCTTTTAGAGATTCATGCCAGCAGAACGTAAACTTTACCGACGAGGGCATACTCATTACGATTTGACCTCGTTAAAAGATTAAATTGAGGAATATGAATTCTCGAACCATTTGTCCTCTACGCAATTGCTTATGGGAAAATACTTGAAACTTGTCATTCCCACCTGTGTCATTTCCATGTATGCCATAACCTAACTTATAAGACCCGATAACAGCTTTTCATTCGATGCAAATTTTACCAGTGACTTCTTATTGCGCTGGAGTCCCAATCTCGTATATCGCTTACGACACTAGCAAAGTTTTAAGGAAATAATAAGTGCTCAAGTTTGACGATCTGACTTAGAAGGTCCATGTGAAGGAAGGAGCTAACATTGGTAAAAATAATTGTTATGTTTTGTAGTTGAACGATTTTCAAAAGTATTCACTCTGGAGTTACCGAGATTGCCCTGACAGGACTTCTCGATATTGTTTCGAATAAAATTTCGCAAAATGAAGTGACACTTGTAGAATAAAACTGAGCTAGAAGTTAAAATAAAAAAAATGTTTGAGCAAGATGTTACTAAGCCAATACTTCCGTTGAGGTGCTTTCGTGTTAGTAACAACAAGTGGAGATGGAAGTTTGTCATTGGGGGACTGATTAAACGTAATTACGCTAGTAAGTGGGGAGAAACAAGTGTCGGTTATTGGAAATGATTAAATGTCTATTTTACTAAAAGTGCGAGTCTTTCCCATGATTGATTCAAAGTTAGATAATCATATGTTAAAGATCAATTGGTGACTTAAATGAGGTGGCTTTTTATGAATGATATATATATTTTGAATTATTAGATGGCGAGTTGACCAGTTGAGTTTAAGTCTCTCACTCAACTTGAACAGAATCGTCGCCATCGACATTCTTGTTTATATAAGTATAGATTAAGGAAGTTCCTAAATCTCCAAAGTGTTCTCCAAACTCTATGAGAACTTCATGTTGGTTGTAAAGTCACAAAAGTATTGAGACATACTTACCATCAGTTGTCTTTCAATGGTACATGACGAATTTGGTTTAATCACAAAAGATGGCAATTTAGTTTGAGAAAAGGAATGGTTGGAGACTATTATGAAGATTTGAAGTATGTTTTGAGTTGTACCTATCATACTAGTGTTGATAGTTGGGAACAAGAAGATTGTATAGAGAAAAGTTTAAAGAACGACACATAATGGAGATATGCCAATACTTGTAGAATATTTGAAGTTCAAAATTTGGTTGAACCTTGGCATAGCAAAGAAATGATTTTGGGAATTAGTTAAATTGAATTGACACAAAATATAGGTTGTTGTTAAGTTAATTTATTTGGCTACTAAGGAAGTTTTGGTCGAATGAAACTAATGCCTAATGGTTTATTCGAGCTTCCAAGGGATTCATATATAAATAGTTGTTGGAAAATTGTACCCACGACCATAAAAGTGGGTGCATATCTTATAGTGGCATAAATCAGTAATGTATGGAAGAAGGACTGATATCAAGCAATTAGTTATTGCTCTTCTACTCTTCGATTAGAGATGCATGACAAAAACACTTGCCCTCGATCTGTAGCAAGTCACACCCTTGTTTACTAATAAAATTAAGAGTAATACCGATTTGAAAGAAAGGTGATGGATATATTACTTATAACAATTATAAGAGTCACAAGTATTTGAATTGAAAGTTACGGATATGATTGAAGTTGACGTTAAGTTGAAGTCTGTTAGATACTATCACCAAATAAAGGTTTGCATGTGGTAGGTGCATTACATTAGAAGTCGTCCATTGATACAGCTAGGATAACTTCCTTGTAATGCGCTAAATCACTCTCAACACCCACTTAATGGTAATATAGTAGGAGTTTGTGGCCAAGTGTGAATTTGGACTTGTATTAAAGTCCGAAAACTTGATGGAAAGCTTTGTAACAAGATTTGGAGTATTATGATTGCAAGCAAAATGGAGTTAATCGTTGAATTGAAGAAGTGATTGGTAGCTTGGCTTGAAATGAGACAACGCAAGGCATGTTACGACAATCTAGTATGCAACAAGTAAATACAAAGTACTAGAGGTTGAAATAACCATAATCGATCTTGATGTAAAGTAGAAAGTTAGTTAATCAGTGAGCGAACGTAAAGAAACCTGGGCATGATATGACAAAAGATTCATACCGATAATTTTGAATTCTATTTCAATTTTAAACTAAGGTTATTATATGAGAAGGAAATTGAAGTCTGTACCCCATTCCACCATAAATGGAATGGATAAATTGAAATGTCTCTCTGAATCCTAATAGATTCCTTCTAAGTGTGTGATATGAGTTTTCAAGGAAGTAGAATCGAAAGTTATCTTGTTGGAGTTGTTTGCAATAACAACCATTGGGTTTGTGTGATTTGGTTCTTATCGAGGTACTGAAAAATAGGGACTTGATAATTTATTGAAGTGATGTAAAGTTGAAGTCTAAAGGTAAATGTAATGACGAGTGGAATGAAGTAGTAAAGGTTATACTAAAGGTTAAAGCAAACAAAACACTACAAGTAGAGATGTATCGATATTTGGATAATGTATATGAAGATTTACAGTCGATTACACAGTTTCTAAAGGTGTTTCTATGAGATGTTCGAAGCAAGTTTGATTGAAGTCGAAGCTTAACTAATGTTGCAATGGAATCACTAAATGTGCATAATGATTTTGGTTACGAAAAACTGGGGATCGGATTCTGGTAGTCAATTAGAACTTACGTCTTAATTGAACCGACTGTGTGCTAGACGAATAAAAGGGGGTTTCATCTAGAATTGTACTGGTAGGATTTATTCGAGTTGTGGAAAATACAGCAAGGAGCCATTGTAAGATTGGATTTCGAAACTCAACTAGATTGAACCTTTGATTATTGAAGGGAAGTTCTCATAGTTAAGCGAATAGAGGTAGTAAAGATTGTTGCAAGCAGAATGAGGATTTACTAAATAACATGTGAACCAAAATGAGGTGATACAAAGGCAATGATAGTATCTAGTCGATGAATGAGTTATGAGCACTTTTAAATTTCGCGGACGAAATTTTCAAGAAGGAGGGTAGAATTGTAATACCAGGCTTAAATTGAATTATTAGAAAATGCTAAATGGGGACTAAATCGAAGAGAAGTAGAACTTATGGGGGGTTATTAAGCAATTAAACCATGTTTTGGAATATAAAAGCCTTGACCCATTTTTTTTCTTCACTTTCAACGACACCATTCTTCTTCCTCATCTTCTCCACCGAATGCATCATCTCTCTCCCTTCAAATTAAATTCCAATTCTTGACCCAATGCAACATGCAATGAGAGAAGAAATTCCCCACTTAAAACTCAACAAATCTATGGCTTTCTTTTTGGCTTCCAATAGTTCTTTTGAAGGATTTCAAGAAGAAAGGTGAGAATAATTTCTTTGAAGTGATTTTGGAAAGTTTATGTTATTTTGAGTAGAATTGTAACATTGTTATGTTTTGGAGAGGTTTTTGGAAGCAAGTTTTGTTGGAGAAAAATTCGGTTAGAGCAAGGAATGTAAAAGGAAGCTTTGAAATTGATTTGGGTAAGTTAGTTTCTTTACATTGAAGTGATTATTAAAATATTGATGAATTTTGGTGTTAATTTGATGTGTTAAATGTTATAAAATGTTTGGGTTCAAGATTAGAATTGTTTGGAGTATTTTGGAATAAATTTGGGATGAAAATTCATGAAGAATAGTTCTTAATTTTGAATTTTTGGGGCTGCCGGAATCTGGAATTTCCAGATTCCGGTGAGTTTTCCGGTGTCGGAGGAAGGAGAAAGAAAGAAAGAAAAAAAAAAAAAAAGAAGAGAAGAAGGCCAACTTGGGCCAGACCAGCGTGGCCCAGCGTGCCAAGCCAGGCACGCGGGCCAGCAGGCGGCCCCGGGCCTTAGCTTGGGCCCAAAAAAAAAGTAATGGACCTAAGTATGATTGAAATAAAAAGGAAAAGAAAAGAAAAGGAAAAAAAAGAAATAAGAGAATTTATGAGAAAAATTTGGAAATAAAAAAAAATTGGGTCTAATAAATTGGGAGGTGAAATTACTATATTACCCTTGGACAAATAAAATTGCTAAATCATCCTTATAATGTTAAATTACGAATTTACCCCTAGATGGTCAAATTGACAAGTGCGACCACATTGGTTGCATTAGTAAATCCGAATAATTCACGTACTCCATAATATTCGTGGAAACATAAATTCTCGTTTTAGCTTTGAGTGGGCGAATTACCATACTACCCCTAGTTAGTCAAAGTGTACTAACTTATCCTATTAAGTTGCGATTTCGAATCCGACCGATCAGGGTCAACAACTAGAACACGTAAAGAATGTCATTGTACTCTAAGAGAGTAAATTTATCGTAATACCCTCGATAGGTATAATTACCTTTTTACCCTTGTTAGGGTGATACAAGTAATTTAGCTTTCGATATCACACTTTCGGAATTGAAAAAGCTACAGTAGTGATCCTTTTTGGGGTAAAAATTTACCATGTTAACCTCGATTAATGAAATTACCATTATGCCCCTTAGTCGTCAAATTTACGAAATTACCCTTAAGGGTGGAAATTGAGAGAATTCAACTATGTCGCTCACATCAATAAGTTCGTATATACGTTGGGGAACCTATAATATATGCAAATGACCATTTTACCCTCAAATGAGTAAAATTACAACTTTGCCCCTAGAAAAGGATTTGGCTTATCTAATCATGTTAATTGAACATGTAAGGTCAGATGATCACCGTAATAGCCTAGTATGTCAAAATTACCAGTTTGCCCTTGATTTGATAAAAATTACAGTTTTGCCCCATAGAGGCTAAAACTTGATCAAATAAGCTTTAGAAAGTGTATTTGGAGTCTGAAACTCGTATTAAAATCCTGTAAGACATGATTAGACCGTGAGTCTGGGTTTTGTGTTTCTTCTGATTTTATTATATCTTATTTGACTGTTGGTTTGTATTATCCTGATTTTTATTGATTATCTTGGTTTTACTTTGATCTATGGATTTGGTTTTAATGGTTTTCTTGTGTTGGTGCACTTCTCAATCAGACGGCCGAGGCGCTGATCGAGACACCTGTTAAGCTCACCGTGGATTCACTTTGGGGGTAT